>JADBJO010003465.1:0-25000 GCA_016801955.1 Conus betulinus | reverse complement strand
CATCAAGAGGATGTCCACCGGAGAAGACACTGCACTGCCACTGAGTCACTTATTGGTGTTCAGTGGCGCCTGTTCTGATCCAACATACACAGGACACCACCTACTAAGCCCCCCACAGCTGACAATAACTGCTTTGTTGCGGAGCTGGCATGAGTGAGCTCTCTTCCAAAGGGCGCCACCACATCCATCCCACGACAGCCCAATGAATTTCCCAATACAGGTGACCCTGATAGAATCAAACCAAAGCCATCGACCTGGAGAGGACATTGAAACTGAGGACATCCAAATTTGTCCTGTGGCAGCCCCGGCACAGTGGTCTATAGGCAGCAATCAATATCAAGCGGCAAATCCGCCAGAGAAGATACTACACTGCGGTTGAGTCAGTTACGTCGAGTTCAGTGGTGCCTGTTCTGATCCAAAATAGGCACCTAGAGTGAGTGTCCTCCCCTGAAGGATGCCATTACATCTTCCAGTGACAGTCCCCATGAACTTGACGATGTCGACGACTTTGGCATGAACTCATCACAGGTATGAATGTGCAGAGGAAAATGAAACTGAGGTCACCATGACAGCAGGGCCTGAAGGGAGAAGAGGATAAAAAAAAACAATGTACATTATATAATGGCATTCTATTTTGGGTCTGAGGCTAATGGGGAAGGGCTATGCTCTACTCTTCCTTTCATGATATATATTTGGAGAAGATGAGGATAATGTATATATATATATACAATATTTGTTTAATTCTACTACCTTTCGCTGGCTGCTTTGGGGGCGCTGTTGGATTCTTTTTTAACCCTTGGCGGTCAGAACACCACAGAATTATGGACTGTGGTGTGTCTCTATCTGACGCCAAGAGCACAGACACAATCAGCCATGTCTCCCTGATGAGTCCGATCCAGCAGACGAAAGGCCTCGGAGCAGGCGATACATATAGATCTGTCTTCGAGAGGGATTGCAACAGTTTCCTCATGCAGCTAGCGAAGGGGTTTTTATTATTTATGATATACATTTTCCCAATTTTTTTTTTTTTTTCTATTTCAAATCTTTGCCAAATCATTACTACAATGATGGAAGAATTGTTAACCTGCACTTGTTTTCCCCCACTACTTAACTGTTCAGCATTATATTGTTTGGTCAATCAGTGGGTGATTGCATCTCTTACGAGATCCAAGGAAAGGTTTTTCTGCACAATTCTTAGCCGCTGACAATGCTTGGGTTATTGAACAGCAGAGCTGACCACTCAGACTGTTCCGTATCTTTTGATCTCCCTTGCATCCTTAAATGGATCCTCAAGCATAGGCTCAAAGATTGTCCATTACATTTTATACTGTTTGCATATATTTTTAGTTTTCAACAACTTTTTTTTCTCTCTCCACACTTTTGTTTTGTTTAATTCTACTACCTTTCGCTGGCTGCTTTGGGGGCGCTGTTGGATTCTTTTTCGAACCCTTGGCGGTCAGAACACCACAGAATTATGGACTGTGGTGTGTCTCTATCAGACGCCAAGAGCACAGACACAATCAGCTGTGTCTCCCTGATGAGTCCGATCCAGCGGACGAAAGGCCTCGGAGCAGGCGATACATATAGGTCTGTCTTCAAGAGGGATTGCATTAGTTTCCTCATGCAGCTAGCGAAGGGTTTTTTATATTTATGATATACGTTTTCCCCATTTTTTTTTTTTTCTCTATTTCAAATCTTTGCCAAATCATTACTATAATGATGGAAGAATTGTTAACCTGCACTTGTTTTCCCCTACTACTTAATTGTTCAGCATATTTTATATATATAATATATATATAGTGGCATTGTATTCTGGGTCTGAGACTTCAGGGAAGGGTGCAATGCCGCTGAAGCAGCACAGAAGAAGATGGGACAGCAAACAAAAACAAACCAAAAAAATCTGGATATGGCTAACCATAGAGGTCTGAAGTACCGTGTAGAAGCCATGCAACAGAGGAAGCATGGAACACTAGGGGGAAGAAAACACCTTTTAGGATAAAGAAAATCGTTTTTTGCTTATTAACACTCAGCGTGAATCAAAATTATTGATTTGTTGCAGTGTACACTTCTTCCTCCCTCAGCCAACCTGATCGTCCTTGCTCTGGAAAAAAAACTAAGGTGTACCAAAAACAATTAAGATGTATAAATGTATAGGTGCATATATGCACGTGTATGTAAGTTATGTAAGTGTGTGTGTGTGTGTGTGTGTATGTGAGTGAGTGCATGTGTATGAGTGTGAGTGTAATGAATGTGTGCGTGTGCGCACGTGCGTGTGTGTGTGTGTGTGTGTGTGTGTGTGGTGAGTGTTGATGTGTGTGTGTGTGGGGGGGTGGGGGGGGGGGGGGGGAGAGAGAGAGAGAGAGAGAGAGTGTGTGTGTGTGTGTTGTGTATGTCAATGTGTGTGCCTCTGTACATCTCTGTATCTGTGTATACATATCTGTACATGTCTGAGCGCTTCTACACAGGTCCTTTACCATTCATTTCTCTGTCAAAAATCTTTGATGTTGCCTTTAGGGAGAATGTTTTGTTCAAGGAAAACAAAATCAATGGTTACCTTGGTGATGCATGCCACACTGTACAGGACCCCATACAATATGCAGTTGGCTCTCCGACCGCTGGAAAGAAGCATGAATAATGTAAACAGAATCTTCTTGAAACAAACACTGTAACTCACACAAACACTATATGCGCCAACAGCAATGTATGAGTGCATATTTATAAAAAGTAACAGAAGGAAGAGGGAAAAAAGTAAAGGAGGAGGAGAGAGAGAGAGACAGAAGGGGGGGGGGGGGGGGGCGGGGGGCTGGGAGGGAAGAGACAGACAAAGAGACAGACAGTCAGACAGAGAAAAAACTTTAAGTAAGCGAAGCTAAATATAGCAAACATGGGCAGTTAAGCCAGATTACTATTCTGTCTATGAACACCCAAACTGCTCAACACAATGTCACAGACGTTACAAAATGCAGCCGGGCTATTGGAGATAGTCTTTGATTGAAGGCCTTTTCATTCACATCTGTGGGAACCCTTTAAAATAGTAACCTCTAGACAGTCCTTAAGACTTGGGCCTGTAAAAGGGAGGGACCCACCCATTACCGGAAAATAAACAAGGCACAGATCAAACACAAAATCATGCCATAAACACTGTTCTTCAAAAGCAGCCTTTATTTTGAGTCCCTTTCTTTGAAGGTTTCCACACATCTGGCTTACATCAACTGATTAACCAGAGATGGGGTAGTGTGGGCAGGGTGGGAGGATGGGGGGGGGGGGAATGGGTCTTCCAGTATCTGCATTCATGGCATCTTCAGAACCTCATGCTGGGTAAACCCTACTCTGAGACACTCTCCTCCACAAGGGTGCCTCAGACTCCCTTCTGGTCTTCCAGAGAAGCCTTGACATGGAGATCTTCCACTCAGCAGCACTGTCCTCATGGTGAGGGCTTTCAGATGAGACTTTCAACTGAGGTCCCCTACACAGCAGCATTACCCTGTCCACAACATAACATCTCCCTCCTCCACCGCATATACAGTTCAGCTGCACATGCTCTTCGGGGACAGAACTTCAAGATTCTCAACCCCTTCGAGCTGGGGCCTGGTTGGCCGCATGGTTAAAGAACTGTTCTCTCGGTCCATGGGTCCCGGGTTCAATGTCTGCTTGAGGCAGCTAGGTTAAAGGACATTCAACCTCAGAGACAGCATCTGTGCTGGTTCCAGCTTCCAACCAAGGCACTGAAGTGAGAATCAAACTGAAGTTTCGTGCTGTGAATACCTGATTCATTTTGGGGGGGGGAGGGGGGGGACAAGCAAACAAAAACTGACCTGCAGACACTGCGTTCCAATTCCATCCATCCCAGAAGAATATGCTGTTGTATGCTCATGGGATGAATCAGTCACACACATAAGAACAATGTTTATTCCTTTTGCCCCCTTTGGGGTACGGAGTTAGGGTGAGTTTAAAGCAGTAACAGGAAAAGGGAAAACAAGCAAGCCAAAATAAAACATAAACTGCAAGTGAATGCTGACACAGACCAACAATTTACAACACTGGAGATAATCTTATACACTTTGACAACAGAAACATTTGTTTTCAATCAGCAGAAGACATCATTTGGCAAAAATTATAGACAGATTTTGGGGACAGAAATCTTTTTGGCAAAACGTGTTGCGCAAAGTAATGTATGATGAACATTCCATGATAAAATGAAAATCATCACCTACTGCAGACATGTCACATTTATCACATAACCTTTCTTCTTTTGGAATAGCAAATCGACGATCTACTTCAATTGGTAATTTATCATTAGAACATCTAAATTTGGTAAGAGGGTAAATATAAACATCTGGTAAGCTAGAAATATATTTCTCCTCCTTAAAATCAGATTTATGAAATTTGTAGAAAAAAAACATTTACTGCTAGTTTCAATGTCATGTTGCCATGTTTGACGAAAAGAGCCTTGCAAACTGTTTATGACATTCCTACATAATGTTTTGACATCTGTAAAAGATTGATTGCTCCAAACACAGTCAAAACCAGATTGTACAAGTATGTTTTTAATGCACGTTAACCAGGGAGACACAGTTACTGGGCTATTGTGCAAATGTGAAAGGAAAGAATAGAACCTAACCGACATTTTTTCAACAGGGGATTGAATCAAACTAGCCCAAAATCGAATCATTCGGACAAAGACTGTAACTGATAAAGGATAACATCCTGTTTCACCATAAATAATGTTTGTCATTGTACTTCTTTTTAAGCGAAATATATGTTTTAAAAATTTTAGCTGAAGTACATGCGCACGCACACACACACAACACACACCACACACACACACACACACACACACACACACACACACACAACACACACACACACACACACACACACACACACACACACACACACACACACACACACACACACACACACACACACACACACACACACACACACACACACACACACACACACACACACAAAGCCCAACACATGCAACACACTGGCGTCATGTTTCAACACCACAGAAGACAGGATGTGGTGACGTTAGTCAATGACAGGATTAAAAACAATCACCTGCACTTAACAAAAAAAAAAACTCATCATTCTATCCACTTAAGGAGGAAGGAGGCAGAAGACTCTTTACGCAAAATTAGGAGTTCCAGGACACTGACGATGACATACATAGCGAGGAAAAACTCATGAGTAAGAACTGCACAGGTTCCCAGCCGTGCCTATGGACTTACTATCTGTCAGCAAAGGAACCCACGATGGTGCCGAAGATCATGCTGGAGCCAAAGCCTGCCACAAAGAGCAGCTCAATCTGATGCGTGCTCATCCCGTAGCTGTCATAGAGCGCGTACACATGGGGACCCTGCAGCCAGTCGCCAGCTGAAAGAAAACGCAGAATGGAAAAGTCTTTGATTTCTAGAAAGTTCTGGCTAGATATTGTTTAAAAAAAAAAAAAAAAAAGAAAAGGTTAAATTTAAGCACCATACCATTTTCAATGATGAAGGATGAACACACACACACACACACACACACACACACACACGACCCAACCTTGTGTTTGAAATTACATATCTTTTATACTGTCTGGTCTCTAAAGGCATTATTATAGAATTTTGCTGGATTCCTTCGCATACTGCTGGTATACTTGGAAATGAATTGGCTGCTCGGGCTGCTGCGAAAAAAAAAGGTGCTAAAAAAGCAGGGTCATTTTCTGAGTTGAAAATAAAACCGTCAGTAATAAAAATGTTATCGTACCCTTGAAACGACTGCACTGAAGAGAGCTTAAAACAAATGTTAATATGTCTACCGAGATTTCATCCAACCAACGGGAAGCTTTTCCAATAGACCTTCTATTAAGAAGAAAAATGACTGATCTTCCAGTTTATTGTTCCAGACTAATATCTTCCCTTATAATTCAATTAAAACTAAATGCTTTGAAAACAAAAGTTTAGTAAGAATACTAACTGTATTTGTGGCAAAGACTACTACACTGAACCACATTTTGTTCGATTGTCACAAATTGACTACTTTCTTACTAACATCATTACGATCCAATACTTTTTCTGAAAAAAAAACTTGCAAGATCTACTTTCGAATCATCCTCTGCTGATCAAAATTGCTGAATACTTAATACATACTCTGAATGGGGTTTTTATTTGGATAGTATTGAGCTAATTTCATTTAAGATATTGAAGGATTTTTGTTTTCTTGCTATATGTTAAGATTTTTTTCCCCCACTAATTGTTGTATTTAAGATTATTGATCTGTTTATTGTTCAGTTTAGACACATATACAGATACATACACGTACACACTCACATACAAAGGCCTACATTCATGCTTACACAACACATAGGCTTATCATTTAATCATTCAGTCAGTCAGTCACTCTCTGCTTTCATTCATGTCTAATATCACTCAAAGTGAACAGACGTTAAACAGAAGTACGACACACACACACACACACACCACACACACACACACACACACACACACACACACACACACAAACACACAAACACACACTATATATATATATATATATATATATATACATATCCCATCTTCTGGGCTCTCGGAGGGGAACGGGGAAGACTGGAGGGTGGAAGAGGGGATTAGAATTAGTCTGACATCGCTCATTCTGGCTATGCCACAGCTCCTTTTATAGCAATCCAAGGATCAACAGTCCATATCACTTCTACATAATCATTATGCAAACACACATGTACTAGACACAAACTAGACACAGCACACACACACACACACACACACACACACACACACACACACACACACACACACACACACACACACATGTAGTGGTCCCATTATCTGGATTGTGTACTGGACCAGTCACCATGTGGACATCAATTTTCAAAGAAATTCCCTATAGTTTTTTCAGATTTTTCGTAATAGAATCTAGTTAATGATGGTATTATACTAAGCTCCAATTACACATATTTACACTAAAAATTTTATCAAAGGAAATTTCACATTTTTTTAAACACACACACACACACACACACACACACATTCTCTCTCTCTCTCTCTCTCTCTCTCTCTTGCTCTCTCCCTCTCTCTCTCTCTCTGCTTTGTCATAGCATTATCTAGCTACGGCAGTACTGATATCATACTCCACTCTTTATTGCCATTCATGCATGCAAATACGGTAAGGGTAGGGGATCAGATTGGGGGTTTACAATGTCAGTGTGGACTACATCCAAATGCATTCCACCATTAAGTCAAACCCAGCTCTTTTCCCTCTCATTCATAAGCTCATTTCTGTGGCTGATCTTGACAAGTGCTCCTTCCTCCCCCTCCCCCCTGTCCCACCCCCTCTGATCTCTTCTGCCTGATCCATGTCCTAATCTCAGGTCAGCAGTGCAGAACCAGCCGTCCTATCTTTCTACAGTCTGCATTCTCCTGAGTCGCGCCGATTTTCTCATGATTATAACGGTTTTGTTTACACAAATTTTAAATGTTAGTGATAGCGTACCACAAAAAAAATAAAAAGTACAAAAATGAATCACAAGACAAAACACAACGCATTTCGACCTCTTAGGTCTTCTTCAGGCAAGTTACACAAGACTCAGGACAAAGAAAAATGAACGAGCAATCACTTACCCTCATCCAAGCGCATCGTGTTTTGTCTTGTGATTCATTTGTCTACGGGTTTTCTGGTGGTGCGCTATCACTAACATTTCAAATTGTTTGGATTTCCGCCTCCAGTCACCTCACTTTGCAACTAGATTTTGTTTCAAGTTATCACACTTTCATTTTTTGCAAGTGTTTGACACTTGGATAACAGTATGCAGAGACAGTTGTGACGTACTGTTCCGCACTTGATGTGCTGTGTGTTGACTGTTTTCTTTCAAGAAAGAGACGATTCATTTATTCTCTGATGCTTCAAACATTTGAATCGTAGGCCAAGTCATTTGACATTGCAGTGACAATCAAAATACAGGTGAAAGATAAACGTTTCAAGATTTAGGAAACCCACACACTGATCCCAAAGGCATCAGCTGTTTTTATGTTGCAGCAGCGATTTTTAGAGTGTAAATTTATAACAAAAAAAATTATCATTTCATGATTAAAAGCACATTGCTCTACACAACACAGTCGGAGATATCAGAAAGATTTCAAATGTCTGAACCAACTCTGACCACGTCATCATCAGCAAACCAATGTGTGTATCTTCCCTGTCTTCAGCCGGAGATCAAAGAAGCCAAAAACAAACAGAAGTTTGCATTATGACTGAGTTATCCGCACCAGTATGCCAATAACTCATCAAGTTGGTGCCTACACCTCACCCACCTCATCTAACAAAGAAGCATCTAACCTGTTATCGCTAAGATTTATCATTTTTTCAATTAAGAGTACCCTTGTGCATGCAGTGCTCTTTTCCTCTGCTAGAGGTTAAAAAAAAAGAAAATCCAATCAGCTGCAACATTTGAATACACTTCCCATGAAGCGCGGATTCCGGTGATCCTATTTAATAAGCAGTAACCGCATACAGCAGAGCACTGAGTATGGATCTAGGTGGACCACACTGTCTATTAACCCTGGCACAGGAATGAGAAAGCGAAGGGACAGGGTGGGGGAGTGACCCCAAGACCCCTAACCGGGACATTGTCCCTGGACCCCACCAAGACAGAGGCAACCCCAGTGGACCCAGCCTCAGTTGGGACAAACCCATCCACCCTTCCATCCGCATCTGAACCACCCCTGTATGAATACAACTACTCTGAATGAAATTTCTGCCTTCTCAACCATCATATAACTTCCTTCTGATGAATCCCCTACCTTACAATCCTCTCAACGCTCCGCTTTCTGAAATGCTAGCGCCCCTTTCCTTTCTTTCTTGAAAATCTTCCTACACGAACAGTTAAGAGTCTATACTCTTGAGGACTCTGGCGCGTGTGGACTCATCAGGATCCACAACATCTGAATATGGATAAAACACAATAAAAAAATTTAAAAAAAACCATAGTAAAGCCTATGTAACATGTATGAGTACTGGGGGACTTGTACTATCCAGACAGTATAGTCATGTGCAATGGTGAGGGTTAAAATGTGTGTGTACATATATGAATGCACAGACACATATAAAGACATGCATGTTTGTGCAGGTATGTAAGTGTGCACATGCGTGCATGTGCAAGCCCATAATGGCCAGATGCTAAGCAGGTCCGCAAAAGCAGTTTCTTCTTTGTGTTGACAATGCAGGTTTATCTTTGTGCTGAGGATGAAAGTTTCTCTTTCCTTTTCTTTTTTCTAAATTCATCCTCTGTCCTTCTTTCACTGGCGAAGTTTTTACATTGTCAATCAAGCTATCTAACACAACACTGAGTCAGAATATCTAAACACTGTTCAGAGTAAACTACAGGTACTAAAAAGCCCTTCCATCTTCCCTCTCTTATCAAATATTTAATGGCAATAGACACAGGGGGTCACAGAACAAAACAAATAAAAAAACTCTTAATATTCAAACTTCATATCATATCAACCAGCTTAGGTTATTTTAACGCTCTTCTACTCAGTGTACCTGCAGCCTTACGCCAGCCATTACAACATGTTCAAAATTCAGCCGCTTGTCTGATCTACAAGGGCCCAAAACAACTCATACTTTGTATCTCTTGAAGAAATGATACTGGCTCAAAATCGAGTACAGGAGTCAGTGTAAGTCTGTGTGTCTATGCTATACGATTATCACACTTGAAACATCTTCCCATCTCTCTGACCTCTTCAAAATATATCTTCCTACCCGTTCTGTTTCTTCTACAACAGAAAGCAGCATGGTTCTTGGGCATACTCATTTTCTGTGACGATATTCTGGAATTCCCTATCTTTCCAACCACGACATGCCCCTTTCTTCACGACTTTCAAACTTATCTGTTTAAACACCAGTTGCAGAATACCACCTGGAATATTGCTAAATTGCTACCTGTCACTTGCACACTTTCATCGTGCATGAATAGGCTCTTCATGCTGTCATACAATGTATGTGTTTATATAAGCATGCAACACTTTTTGTCAGTGTGTGTGTGTGTGTGTGTTTGTCTGTGAGTGTGTGTGTGTGTGTGTGTATGTGTGTGTGTGTGTGTTTTGTGTATGTGTGTGTGTGTGTGTGTGCGTGTATGTGTGTGTGTGTATGTGTGTGTGTGTGTGTGTGTGTGTGTGTGTGTGTGTGTGTGTGTGTGTGTGTGTGTGTGTGTGTGTGTGTGCCTGCGTACTTGTGTGCACTTGTGTACAAGCGAGTGTGTGCATGTTTATGACTCACAAATGTAGAAGTGTGTGTGTATGTACTTGTGCGTGCATGCCTGTGTGCATGTATGTGTGTGCTTGTGTATGAGTGGGGTGTGTGCGTGTGTGTGTGTGTGTGTGTGTGTGTGTGTGTGTGTGTGTGTGTGTGTGTGTGTGTGTGTGTGTGTTGCATACATTTTAGATGTTGATTTGTTAAAACTTGTAAAAACGCCCTATAGCCTACATTATTCGGATGGGTGCTATACTATTATTAAGAAAGATGTGGTAGGCGAGGTGGGGAGGGGGAAAGGCTGGTCACTGTATAGTTCAGATTGCCTGGTGGGATCATTTCACTACCCCAGCACCTTAAACTTTAGAAAATGACTCACAGGCAAACAAAAAGGTCATGACTTATTGAAAATAGTAAACAGACCGAGGCACTATTCAGTATTCTGTAACAAAATCAGATTCCAGAGAGGTGGGACAAGGCAGACATTCTCACTACCATCTGACACACATGGCTTAGGCTAGGCCAATTTTTGTATGCGGGGTAGGGGGTGGGGGTGGGGGTGGGTGGGCTAAACCTGTTTGAAACAGCTGCTGGGAATTTCTTGTCGTTGGTCGAAAGCAATACTAGCATAAGAAAGAGGACACCTCACTCCTACTTTCTCTATGATTCTGACAGAAACAAAGTTGGAAGAAATCTGACAAGTTTAAACTCCATATTTCCTTACATCATGGCTTCCCCACCCCCATTCCTATCCACCCCACCATCTTTTTCAATAGCTAACTTCAGCGCGCAAGGAAGGCCTACCGTTGGAGAGAATATTGATCGTCCTTTTAGACTGAAACAATATAACATCTTTTTCTTCAGAACTTCTGCACACAATGATGTAATTCAAATTTCAATCATACTGCATATACTGAATCTAGATTTGATTACATTGTGTGTTAATATACATCATTTCAACCAGGACTTAACTGTATCTATCCATAATGGGGTAAGTGGATTAAAATTACCTAGTAGGTGAAGTTGACATAAATTTGCTGTAAACCGTTTCCACTTCCAAAATTGTTCACCTATGAAATTTATACTAAAACAGTGTGAATCCACAGTCAGCAGTTCTTCCATGGCCTAGTTAATGTTTGATACTAGAATGCGTGATACCAGTGAGCAAAAACACAGACAAAAAAGTTTACTCAGTGGAATTAGTGATGCGTAATCAACCGACACCATCTCAAATTTTCAGCAATAGCCGGTGCAGCGCAATTTAGAGGCCTATCGCATTACCTGGATGTCAAGATAATGGAGGTGGTCCGCATAACATTGGTATTGTGCCATACAAAAGTCCAGACAATGCGGCCAGCACACATACACACGCACGTGCGTGCGCACGCGCATGCGCATGCGCATGCACACACACGCGCGCACACACACACACACACACACACACACACACATACACGCGCACATGCATTCTTTCATGTCATATCTTGTAATGACACAATGTTGCACACTGTCTTATTTGCATAACTTATAAGGAACAAGACTTAAAAGTGAAAATAATAAACTGGCCTGATTTTGTTGCTAAAGTAGAAGAAAGATGTCAGAGTCTTGAAACTCGCCTTTTTCCCAGTTAAATAAAAAAAAAAAAAAGAAAAAGAAAAAAAAAAAAATCCAGATTCTTCAAAGTACCAACTATGCAGCTGACAATTTCTTCAGACACAAGTCACCAAACACATTTTGCCCGAAGCCTCTCACTGTTCTAAGCAAAGATAGCTAAAACAGCCACTTCACTGTAGCCAATCAAAGCCATTCCAACGGTGAGAAAAGAACCAGTCAAGACCCATGGAAGCTCTGGAGTCTGCAGTTTATGCTAAGCCTAAAGCTCCTCTGCCTTCAAGTGATATACAAGATCAGCAGTAGCAAAGCAGAATCAATGCAGGTGAAAATCAACAAAATGCACAAGGAAATGGCTGGGTCCCACCTGGTCTCAATGACATCGCATGTAACTGCTGCCACGCAAAGTTGAGCTACCCCTGACATCTTTTCCGGAGGAGTACAAAGCAGGGAAAAGCAAGGCATCCAGGTGACAGACAAAGTTATGAGACTGATCCAGGCCGCGCTGAAAACTGGCTGAAAACGGAAAGTTCAGGAGCCAGTGGGGATGGAGGAAAAAAAAAAAAAAAAACAGACAACAAAACCCCTCAAAATCAGAGAAATCTCAAGACACACACACACACACAAAAAAAAACAAGAAAAAAAAAAAACCAAAACAGACAGAGGCTGGGTCAAGAAAAATGAAGTGGGGGTCAAAGACGAAAGAGAAAGCAATGAGAGACACAGTGATACAGGAGCTGAAGAAAGGAGAGGACGCCAAGAGAATCCAGAAGGCAGTCCAGCAAGGCCAACCAGGGTAGTGGACTATGTGGGAAAACGTGCTCCACAGAAGTACAGGTGCGAATGAAATATGGCACGTGACATCTATCTCTTATCTTCATCTGCAGCTTCATCTGCAAGTATGTGTATGGCTTCTTGCCTTCGTATTTAAAACTTGGTGAAATGGACAAAAGTCACAAGACCCTGTGTGTCCCCTCTGTCACAACACACAGTGGAGCCAAAGCTTTTCCAGCCAAGCGTGTCACACTCTCAAGCCTCAGGGGAACCAAAGCATCTCAGGACAGTTCAATACAAAAGCAGATGGAAAGCTGGATATCACGATCTACACTATCGGCAAACAATATCAGTGACCTGTGGAATCAAGCCACACCAACTGCCTGAGGACTGGTGAAGAGCGTGAACAGCGTTGCCCTCAGTCCTGTCGAGAGCAAATCAGTAAAGTGCAAACTGCAATACTAAAGAAGGAATGACTGCATACAGCCTTGCTACTGCCCACACGTGTGTGAAAAAGAAGCCTCAGTGCATGAATGACCCTCTCATTACTGGGGAGTCAACTGAACATCCTGAGGTGGTATCTCCTGCAGAACCAGTTTTGAAGCAGAATGGAAATGCCTGCACCTGCATGGATCTGAAGAGGTTAAATTAGGCCATGTAGAGAAAGAGATATATGTCTTTTCCATGTCTGACTACAACCTTCACCAAACTTCCAGATTCTGAAGTGTTCTCCAAGTTAATGCCTCAGTCCTGATTCTGGCAGATTCAACTGGATCCAGAGACTTAGTTCATCACCTTCATAACACCTTCTGGAATCAGTTCCATTCCTGAAATTTTCCTGTGTACAGTCACAGATATCCCCCAAGGCATCAAGGAGGTCATCTGCTATGATAATGAAATCTTGTGTCGCACCAAGACACCATTTGAGCATGAAACATTTCTGAGCCAAGTCCATCAGTGACTATAATAGGCTGGTGATCAGCTGAATAAGGGCCAGTACCATAAGTAGTAGTTTTTGTTTTTTTTGTTTGTTTTTTTTTTTAATGTAATCAACTCACAAGACTGCCATCACATCAGACCAAGATTGAAGCAATTCAGAGTCTGCATGGACTGTCTGATGCTGCTGACAATACGTGGGTAGGGTGAATTATCTTGCAATTGTAGATATCTTCCCCATCTTGAGTCTTGAAGCCTGTGAACAAACTCTTAACCACAGAGTCAGTGTGGACATGGGGCCCACAGCAGGCTACAACGTTTTGGAAAGTCAAGGAAATGCTCATTATGGTATCAGTTCTTGCGTACTTTGACCTGACTAAGCCGACTTTCACGGAAGCTGACAGTTCATCATATGGTCTGGGAAAATATCTCCTTCGAGAGCACAAAAGGCATTAAGGTCTCTAACACTGAAGCCTGCTCCACAACATTATCCAGCACAGAGCAAAGATACACATAAATTGAGAAGCCTTTCAGCAGTCTGGGCATATGAAGATTCCACTGGTGTATCATTGGACTCTAAAGATTTACTCTCTCCAGTGACAGCAAACCAGGCATTTAACTCATAAACTCCAACAACTTGCCGGAATATTGTTCAGATGTCAGTGTATGCCCGTTTTAACTATGTGCCACAAGCAAGGAAGTTGATAGCAACCTCAGATACCTTGCCTCAAAATCCTAAAGCCTACAATAAACCAGAAAGTATGCATCTCAAGGAATATTTACCCCACTTCAGAACCCACGCCCACTGTATGGATTACCCAAGATACACAAGGACACCCCCCTCTGCCCTACTGCGTCCAGCTGTGGCAGTGTCATGTACAATGCCTCCAAATTCCTAATACAAGTATTGGGACCTTCAGTCAGACTGACCGAGCACCACATCTGTCAACAGCACAGACTTTGTACAGAAGATGGAAAACTAGCAACTGGCTCCAGGGGAGAAACTGGGTCTCCTATGATGAATGTGCACTGTTGACTAGCATCCCTGTACCCAAGGCACTCGTCCAAGTCATTCAGGAGAAAATTGAGGATGACTACCACCTTCGTCACTACAGAACAGATACTAGAACTGTTAGAACTGTGCCTCACTAGCACCTACTTTTCATTCAATCATGAGTTCTACCAGCAGAAACAAGGAGCTGCCATGGGTTCGCCAGTATCTCCAGTGGTAGCCAGTCTGTACATGGAACACTTTGAGAAAGTAGCCATTGAGACTGCTGCCAACCCTCCCAGCATGTGGTACCGCTATGTGGATGACACCATGATACAGGAGACGGAGGTTGACAGCTTTACCACTCACCTGATCTCCATCGATGACAGTATCCAGTTCACCTTGGAAACTGAAGCAGAAGGGAAGATCCTGTTCCTGGACACTCTCATCACTCAAACCCATGACGACAGGGTGGAGACCAGTGTCTACAGGGAAACCACCCACACTGACCAATACCTGAACTTTCTCTCTAACCATCCCCTCCAGCACAAGAGATCTGTTGTCAACACCCTCATGTACAGAGCCTCTGTACTGTGTTCCACCAAGGAGGAAGAGCAGAAAGAAGAACCACATCAAGACTGCCCTTTCCACTAATGTATACCCTGCATGGATGTGGGACAACCCTCGAGTTCCCTACCCTTCTTCTAAAATACACACAGTGTGAAAAATGGGGATCCCTTACATTAAAGGAGTCTCAGAGCATCTAGCAAGGACCTTCCAATATGGATGCAAAGTTTTTCCACAAACCCACCAATTCCCTACGCCAGCAACTGACTCATGTCAAAGACAAAACAGACCCCCTCAAGCAGTGTGGTGTAGTGTACCACGTAGGTTGTCAAGACTGTGCCCATACCTATATTGGCGACACAGCAAGACCACTCACCACCCGTCTACAGTAACACCCAAACCGATCTACATCTGCCATACATGAGCACAAGCCACAGGCCACAGTTTCAGTCCCCAAGAAACCAAGACCTTAACTACAGAGCCCTTTTCTCACAAAACAAAAAGTTAAAGAAGCCATCAAAATCAAGACCAGATGCCCCAGCCTGAACAGAGATCAAGGCTTTGAACTTCCCACTATCTACAATCACATCCTGACAACCGTTCACTCCACACAACAGTCCTCAATCCACAATCAGATCCTGGCAACTGTTCACTCCACACAACAGTCGCCCCTCCAGGCCTCGCTGTCACAACAGCAACAGTGAGCTGACCAAGACAGGGCGATCCTGCTGAAATATCCTCCAGTAAGTTTTGATTCTGAGTCCTATAACCACTTTTCTAATGCTGAATCCAGAAACCTACATTCTTAACCATGTTGGTATGGTAGCTCCCTCATGACCACTGTCAGATGGGAAATTGAAACAAATCAGTAGAGAAGCCCAGCAAGATGTTGCCCTGAGAACAGTTTATGCTCTACTATACCTTGGCCACATGGCTTACCTACAAGCAAGGTGCCAGGTTAGCATCCAGTGACCTGTTTGACAGACAGCATGACCTGAGCATAGCTGTGGGTACAGCTGAGAGGTGATCAGATCATCACTCCCATCTCCTTGAGAACTGAAATTCTCAACCATATGTCTGATGGAAATGAAGGCATGACAAAATGTTGAGAGTGTGCAAACCGTGGGTATGGTGACCCAGAATGCTGAAGGAAATTCAAGATCATATCATGGCATGAAAACATTACCTGGAGAAAGGCCCACAGAAATTAAGGGAGTCCTTGCTGTCACAGACTCTGCCAGGCTGTCTATGTGCTGTCTACATTTCAGAGTGGAAAGGAATCATCGATCTGGTTTCTGATGACCATTAGCAGTATTACTATTAGTCAAGGTATAAGTACTGACATTCACCCAGCTTTCAAATCTGACCTCAAATGCGGCCATCAATAAAAATCAAGGTCATATTTTCATACCACAGCATTTCAGGAACTTTGTGTCAGACAATGGGCCCAGTTTTCTACAGGGAGTTCCCACATCCTACAATGGGATCTTCATTTTTATTATGTACTTTGACACGCAGGTTTACCCAAATTACTACAGTGCTGACATGAGCATACCAACTAAGCTTTCGGCTTTTTGTTTACATTACTGTGCTCTACTGATAACATACAGCTCTATAATAAATCAGGTTCTGCATCTGAATCTCATGAGCATGATCATCAACACCCAGGAATGCACTGCACACACTCAAACTTTGGGATGACCTTGAACAAGCTGCATATCTATGAAGAAAAAAAATAGTTCTGTGCAATACTACACCTAAATTGAAAATCAACTTTCTCTTCTCACTTCCATCCATATCAGTACAACTAACATTGTTCTGTCTTCTCAATCCCATAACCTTAGAATTACTTTTGATTAGAACTACACTTAAATGTATTTTTGTAACTTGTATCCAATCTCTGCAGAGCAGCCAATTCTGACATTAAAAAAAAAAAACTATCCAAGATTTTCTCTAGACAGTCTCCTAAAACCACTGGTCTGTTCATTCCTACTGAGCAGACTTGACCACTGTAATACTAGTCTCTTGGCTGTTATCAAAATAAACCTCTTGAAAAGTTCAGAAGGTCCAAGACAGCATTATCAGTTGGGTCTGCAAGTCACCCACACATGAACATGTCGTTGTCACACATCTATAGTAGATCTCCAAAGTCAGTCTCTTCACTGGCTCTGTTCAGAGTAGAATCAATCCACAGTCACATGCACTGATCTAAATCATATCTTTAAGATCTATTCTTCACAACTACACCCTATCCTACCTTCACCCTTCTTCTGATACTTGTTTCTTTTGGCTAGATATGTCAGAACTAAGCCCTTCTGTTGGTGTTGTTTTGCTCTTCAAAGACCTGGTTAAAGTTGTCAACGAATCTGACCTGTTTAATTCAACTCACGTAATCCATCATACATTATGCCATCAATGATCTTTCCTTTGATACGCCTAGCTAGTAGCTGTGTATATAGTGTGTGTGTGTGTGTGTGTGTGTGTGTGTGTGTGTGTGTGTGTGACAGAGAGAGAGAGAGAGAGAGAGAGAGAGAGAGAGCAGAGCATGCATCCATGTGTGTGTGTGTGTTCGTGTGTGAATGAGTGCATGCATGTCTAAACATTACTTTTGACTGGATCCTTCGGAGAATGAGGTGCTGGTTGGTGTTTGTGGTGTTGGATGGTGATGGTGGAGCAGGGCGATCACATCACAAGTCACAGTACTTGCTTTACTGCTGCAGTCTTTATTCCCAGTTGTTCTTGTAAAGTGCTCATGTGACTAAGAGCCCTTCTATTACTGACGGTTATTCTATGCGCACGTTATCATTAACATACTAATTATTACAATGTTCACCAAAGTTCAAATTACAACCCCTGCCCCCTTTCACACACACACAATGACACATACTCACACACTCCGTACTCAGTAGACATAATAAGGTACACACACACACACACACACACACACATCACACACACACACACACAATCTCTCTCTCACACACAAGTTCTCACTCACTCACTCACCATCACAAACACAAGTATACATGTACAGCGATTGAGAAAGACCTCTCATTGGTCTGAGACAGACAGACAGACAGACGGACAGACAGACTGACGGACGGACAGACAGAGAAAAAGGGACAGACCGACAGACACAAAGACAGACAGAGAGAAAGACACAGAGAAAGCAAACCAAGAGTGAACTCGAACAGAGAGAGACAGAGAGAGCGAGAGAGAGAGATGGATGAATTGATGGATCGATTGACTGTTGATAATCTTTAAATCCAAAGCGGACAAATGCAAGATGTCTTTTTTCCATCTCACCTTGTCCCTTCAGAGTCTAGAGGTACTAACATAGAACACTGTGTAGATCTAATTACAGCAAGAATAGCGATGATTTATATTAGCATTCAAGGAAAAAAATACACACTAAAAAATAAAAATCTCTCTCTCTCTCTCTCTCTCTCTCTCTCTCTCTCTCTCTCTCTCTCTCTCTCTCTCTCACACACACACACACACACACACACACACACACACACACACACACACACACACACACACACATTACAAAATACACACTCTACTGTGGAAAGATGACATGGAATCGTCAGTCACCAAACTAGTAGTATCATTAGCACAGCCTGAAGAAGAATGAACTTTGTTTCAGGAGGCTGTCATGTTCTAGTATAATACACAGCATATTGAACATTCTTATTCATAAAGATTGGTGGGGATTTTTTTTTTTTTTTAAGGCAGTGAGGAATAGGAGGTAATGGTGTTTGCTGTGAGTGAGGAAGGAGAGAGAGAGAGAGAGAGAGAGAGAGAGAGAGAGAGAGAGAGAGAGAGAGAGAGAGAGAGAGAGAGATCTAACACAGAAACCCAAAGGAAGAAAGTTTCCATACAAGTCAAAATTCTCCCCATTGATCACCCTCACCCAATGCTCCACCACTACCCTGCCCATTTCCAACATAATGTGAATTCATGGGCTCAATCATCATATATTTTAAAGAAAGGAAATAAAAATCTAGCAGTAATTATTGCCCAGTCAGCTTAACATCAGTTGTCTGTAAAGTTTTTGACGGCTTTATCCGGGACGCTCTTTGTGAGCAGTTAACTGATACCATTTGTTATCAGGAGAACAGTTTGGATTTACCAAAGGACGCTCATGTGGAACACAACTACTTGTTACACTGAATGATTGGTTAGTCATGTTAGATGACAAAGTACCTGTAGATGCAGTTTACCTTGATCTGAGAAAGCTTTGACACAGTTCCCCACCATAGACTTATTAATAAGCTGGCTGGATACGGCATACAAGGAACACTTTTATCATGGATAAGTGATTTTTTTAATTTATGAAGATCCCAGTTTTGTAAGTGTCAGTGGCATCCGTTTTGTTTGAAGGTAAGGGTGACAAGTGGTGTACCGCAAAAGTAGTGTCCTGGGACCAACGCTGTTTATATACTTCATAAATGACATGCCTGGAGAGGTAGATTGTGATGTCAAAATTTTTGCAGATGATACCAAGGTTTACTCAGCAATTCGAAATATTGATGACAGAGATCATTTACAAATGTGTATACATAAACTGGTTGAATGGACAAAATACTTGGCTGTTGCAATTTAATAGTGAGAAATGAAAAGTACTCCACCTTGGAAAGAAACAATCCACATTATAAATACACAATAAAAGAGAATGGTTTAACACATGTACTGGACAGTACAGCCGCTGAAAAGGACCTGGGGGTCACCATGGACCCAGACTTAAGCTTTGATTCACATATATAACAAATATTGTGAAAAAAGGAAATCAAATTTCTGGTCTGCTTTTGAGAACTATTACAAATTTATAAGTCTCCTGAAATAATGGTTCCATTATTCAAAGCTTTAGTTAGGCCTATTCTTAATACAGGAACTCAGTATGGTGCCCCTACTTAAAAAAGTACATCAATTATTTCAAATATGATTGAAGGCGTTCAGCGTAGATTTACCAAACTGTGTATAACACATACGAGGAGCGTATGGCTCTACTTAGGTTGCCCAGCCTAGAATTCACTAAGAGGTGATCTCATCGAAGTATATAAGATTATGCACAATATTTAACGATCCCTCCACTACCTCTTCCCTGTTCACCATGGCCAACTATGATAAAACTCGAGGGCACAACTTCAAACTTAAAAGACCAACTTCGTAACAAACCATTTCCACAGGTTTTTTACTACTTGTATTATTAATCTGTGGAATAGCCTTCCATATGATACAATTAATGCATCATCAGTTAACGCATTCAAAAAATTAAAGCATCAAACTGACAAAACTTTAAACGACCAAGTATTTTCCATTGATTTAAATCTTCACTGAAGCACTGATGTAGTATACACTATGCCTGATTCAACCAAGGGACAGTCACTATGTAGTGATCCAAAAGCATACATTAATGGACACTAATAATGAGGGTAAAAGGCTTTTAGCCTATTAAAATACAGAGTTCCCAGGAGAGGAAAGTTTGAAATTGCCATCTGTGCACCTGTAGATGTTAAAATGAAGCATACTTTGTAGACATTCAATGAATCACAGAAATGTTTGGATATGATTTTTTATCATGTGCGCATGCATACACTGACTGAATGAAATCAGTTATTGATGTTTACTTTCATCCTTCTGTCTGTTTTTGACACATTAGAACTAATGACAGCACTTGACAGATTAATCTAGCTTCTACTGACAACACATTCATATATACACACAAGTGTCACACAGTATGTATGCAGATGCATGGGCCTACATACTGACTTGTGCATGCACATTACACACACACCACACACACACCACACACACACACACACACACACACCACACACACACACATTCTCCCAACTATTTCTCTCTCACACAGACACACAAACACGAGCGCGCGACGCGCGAGCACCAACACACCACACACACACACACACACACACCCACACCCCACCACCACCCACCACCACCACACACAGAGAGAGAGAGAGAGAGAGATGCAAAGAGCAAGAGAGAGAGAGGATGCAAACAACGAGAGTGGAAGAAAAAAAAAAGTCTCTCTCTCACCATTGCAAGCAAGTAGACACCATGTAGGATCGCTGAAACTGCGCGAAGCCCGCAACATTGGCCGAGGGGAGAGCAGCACGGGTGAATAAAATACAGAAGAACACACACACCACGGACAACGCCCAAAATCCACCGAAAATATATCATGATGACTTTTCACTGCCTCTTGTTCTGTATTATCATCGGTGATTTTCTGAAACAGAAACACCGCTAAGTGTTAGTGACGGCGAACTGTTCACTAGCACGTCAACTCGCAAAGAGAGAAATAGGGCAGAGCGATCCGAGACGGCACGGCAGACAGACTTGACAAAGGGAGGTCATTCTTACTTTCGATGCTCAGATTATCTCCCCCCTGGTTATTCCCCAAACCTGTGGAAATACACGGCTGCAATCGTGCAGCTCCTCCTCCCCACCTCACCTACTCCTTTGTCCTCTCATCCTTCCTCGCGCGCTGCGCGCGCGCACACACACACGCACGCACGCACGCACGCACGCACCCACGCACACACACACACACACACACACACACACACACACTTCTTCTTCTTCTGTTATGTGGCCACAATCAACACTCGATTATTTTGCTACAGAATAGGTTTCCATGAACCGGCTGCCCGACTTTAAAGAAAAAAAAAAGAAGAAGAAGAAATCGTTTTCTTTCCTTTTTTTTTCCTATGTAGGCTTGAAATAACTCTTCAAATTGCACGAGTAGATCCAACATTTACTCCAGATCACATTTAAAACACCCCCACCCATTAATTGGATCAGAGGGGACGAGAAGTGACGGGCAGGCATCCTAGTGACGGCCCCTGGCACCCCCCCGCCGCACCGGCTGTCCTACCAGCACACCCCCTACCCACTACCTACCTATCCAAGCACTCTCACATTCTCATACAGGACAGTTTGTGTTTGTGTTTTAATCTTACTCCTGAAGTGTCGCTGCAGCGAGACTGTCAAGAGTGTCAGCACTGAGGTGGGAGGTGACTCTATTTTTAAAACTGTCAGGGGAGTCTGCCTCTACAATGTGCGGTGGGAGTTCATCCCACTCACGGATGGCTCGGGGGAAGAATGAGAAGAAGCCTATATTGCTGTTTATGATTTACCAAGCGTTTAAAACACCACCACACACACACACACACACACACACACACACACCACACCACACACACACGCTGTTTCCCTTTCAACTGTAAACGCCCACACTCTGGTCTTGTCAAAAACTTCAGGAATCAATACAGAAAGACGTTGTTAAAGAAAGCGGTATTCCAGTTTTATCGTATCGGCGAGTGTGTTCTTTTTTTTTTTTTTTTTTTTGGTAAAATCTCATCTTCACAGAAAATTTTAGGTATCACCTGAAATTCTTTTTACAGATGGATCCATTCTTAGTAAACACCGCACGAAAAAATTGAACGGAATCGTGCCATTATTACAGCAGAGCTTGTTGCTGCGTTTATGGCTTTGGACCCATTCAATTAAGAAATTAAACACACACACACACACACACACACACACACACACACACACCACCACACACACACACACACACACACAATTGTTAGTGTCGAGTCTGCCAAACAATTGGATAAATTACAAGACAAAACACCCGACGCGATTCGACTCTGGGGGTCTTCTTCTGGCAAATGATAAACAACATTCAGGACAAGAAATCGAAGAACGAGCAAATCACGCGTCTTCTCATATTCGGCACAAACAAAAAGGGGGAGGGAGCGTGAGGGAGGGTAGGTGGCTGAATTAAGGGGAAGGGAGAGAATAAGACAGAAATGAGGGGGGGGGGGGGGGGGGGGGGGAGGAATGGACAATTGTAGATAAAAAAACTAGGTATAAATGTATTTCAATTCATATGAAATGTGTGAAAGGTGTAAAAAACGATATAGGCCTATTATTGCAATGGCAGCGCAATAAAAAATGTATAAATGAGAATAAACTCTATGAGCCGGAAAGTTATGTATTGTAGTCACGGTCCATTCAAAAAAATACGCCATTTCATCCATGCACACTATACCAGATGCTCTACAAATGGCAATAATAATGACGAGTGTTTATCCCTGATGAGGCTTGGGGGTGGGGGCGGGGGGGGGGGGGGGGGGCAGGCGGGGGTGTGTTTTGTCTTAAAGGTATACATTTTCATTTATTTTGTTTGGCAAGGTCAAGTTTCTGCTCGAAAGTTAGATGGCAAGCTGGTCGCAGAAACTTCATAAAGACCAAGCGGTGGTACTGAAACTGTAGTTTCAGTACATACATAGTGGAAGTTTCCCATCGCATGCTAGAAAACTTTAACATCGGACAACAGATCATCTATCAACATACCCATGTGTGACAGGCACTGTTAGATTGGTCATGTCACTCCGATTCACGATTACAGGCGAGAACTATCGCCCCGT
Organism: Conus betulinus; assembly: GCA_016801955.1. NCBI lineage: Eukaryota > Metazoa > Mollusca > Gastropoda > Neogastropoda > Conidae > Conus > Conus betulinus. Next base: position 1,399 of record JADBJO010003465.1, on the reverse strand, counting down.
GTTGCTCACCAATGTGCCATGTGTCAAGGGTATCCCGCAGAATAATCAAACGCACTTGAACTAAAGTCACAACTTGAAAGAAAACTCAGTATTGATTTATTGAAATGGCCGATTAAGAATAATAATTGGTGAACACTGGAAATAAATATGCTGAATAAATAAATGGAGGTACAAAGATCTGTGTAGAGAGTACGTCAAACGGAGACGCAGGTACGTGAACTGAATTAAGGTGCCAAATAAACGAACCGGAAACACTGACACAAGATTAAATAAAAAACAACGTCGGCACTTCCTAACACTGGCACAGCCATCCAAAACCTCCGATTAAAACAAACAAACAAACAAAAAAAACAGTTTTCGATGACGTCTTTGCCAGAAATTTACGAAACATTTAATGATGTAAAACTGAAATTTGAGTCACTCGGAACAGAAGGAATATCTAAAGTAAAACAAGAGACGATAATATAAACTAAGTTCAAACACATGGTGAAAATGGATTTAGAAAAAAAAAATACTCCTTTCAACGTTGACACCATGTAGGCTAAGATTCTGGAGTATATGTTTGAAAGCACAATAATGAGATTCGCTAAGCTGGGGCAAGCTCTATCCAATGTGAGGAGCAGTATGAAATTAGACAGGACATGTTATGTGTCAGCCAACTGCTGAGTCTTAAAAAGAATAAATTAAAAAAAAAAAAAAAAAAAAAACATATGCACCTCGGAGAAGTGAAAACAGACAGGCGCCCATGGTTGTGTGATCCCGTTGGTAATTCATCCTGATCCCCAAGTTTTGCCATAACGGAATCACTAGACTTGTAAACACCTAAAAGTGACAAATAAATAACATATTTTGAGGTTTATGGTAATCCACACATTTTCTGCCAGCTTTTATCGATGACGTTTTTTTTTGTGCAGCTCCAAACAAACCAGCAAACGAGCGAAAATAAAACCCAGAAAAATCCAGAATGCTCTACGTATCATGCCATCGTTATGGAGATTTCGTTTGAAAACCAAAGCTATTTCAACCGTTTGCAAACGAGTAATGTAAAATGATTTACATTTAAACTCGTATTCGGACGGTTTGGAACCGCACCAAGTATTAGAACTGTTTTACGAACCGTTTTGGCCTGTTTACAATTGCTAGGTATGAGAGCGCCTCCCTTGGACCTCATGACCTCGAGTCTGACCCATGAAAGTACATCTGGAATGCCGCAAGAAGTCAGCATCTGTTTAATTTCAGATAGATGGCACGGCATAGCAACACACACACATCCTGTTGCGTTTTTTTCATTGACACTGGGTCATTTCAGAATGCAGAATTTCAAGATATCTTCACAATGCATACAGAGTTGCAAAGCGTTTAAAGACGTTTTTACTTTCGTTGAAATGGTTTTGTCTGC
>JADBJO010003464.1:222500-243419 GCA_016801955.1 Conus betulinus | reverse complement strand
ATTTCCACGCGCAAGTGGGCATGTGTGTGTGTGTTGTGCGCGCGCGGCGCGCGCGCGCGTTGTGTGCTGGTGTGTGTGTGTGGTGTGTCGTGCGCGGCGCGCGCGCGCGCGCGTTATGTCGTCTGTCTGTGTCTGTGTGACATGCGAGCTTTATAAGCTATAACCACCAAGCGTTGTTTTTGACCAACGATTAACATGACTTCGGTGAGCAACATGATGTAGTGAATCTGTACCACTGTCAACGCTGACGGTGAAGACGATGTACACAGACACAGACACAGACACAGGCGGACGCAAAACAACAGGTTTATACCTTTGGCCTTGCTCATACAGGCCGCCCCGCCCCCCCTCCCCCCTCCCCAGCCCAAACAACAATGCAGCCAAGAATAACACCAAATCCTTCAACGATGGAAACATGGAACTGTTGCTTTGGGACTATAAAGTCATGCAAATTTCATTTCCCGTACAGAGAGAGAGAGAGAGAGAGAGAGAGAGAGAGAGAGAGAGAGAGAGAGAGAGAGAGAGAGAGAGAAGAGAAGGAGGAGGAGGAGGAGAACGAGGACGAGGAGGAGGAGGAGGGAAAAAAAGCTAAATCTGACATTGTATAACAAGTGATTCAGTTACGTACTGTATTGTGTATTGCAAGGCTGGTAGGCGAGAGAGAGAGAGAGAGAGAGAGAGAGAGAGAGAGAGAGAGGAGAGAGTAAATAATAATAATAATAATAATAATAAAAAGCGCCAGATTTGACACTGTATAGCAAAAAGCGATTCAATAACGCACTATATTCTGTATATTGTAAGACTGGCAGACGACGATCAAAACCGCGAATCCAAAACAAAAGAGTCATCTCCCCTAACTGTGACTACCCTCACACGCAAAAGCTTAAGAGAATAAAAGTCGTTTCTCTTTCAACCCAGTGTACAGTGTAGGCCTATATCATTGATGACATATCAATGTGCACTTTTTTTTTTCAAACACATCTCGATCGCACCTACATTTATACATAAAAGGTTCGGATTTTGTTTGCTTATATGTTTGTTTGTTCGTTTTATAACACTCATTCACTCACTCACCTGGTTAATTTCTTCGAAGACTGAGATATCCCTGGTTTTTTAATTTCCGAAGAGAAATAACACCTAATACACTTGCAAGCACTCAAGAATGATGACGGAAGAACTACTCTTTTTTTGCCTTGTTTTTGTCAACAATACCAAGTTCGCTGCCTCTGCACCACCAAAGAGATAGCGAACATTCAGTGAAGGAAGATTTGCGATACAACAGGTTGCGTTAACAACTCTGAAATCTTGTTGTGCACTCCGCTGATTACTGTGGTAAAAGTTACGTACTGTCTCCGCACTCTCCTTCTCTCATGGCCCAATTGCTCACAACTGAGACCTCTCTGCACTCGCTGTTTCGTTTTTTGTTGGCGATTGTACAGTGCTGCTCTCTCTCTCTCGCTCCCACTGCAAAACACAGCCCCCGTGTGCGTGTGTGGGGCAGCGCGAGTCGCGTCGGCGTATTTTTGTGAATGAACCTCTCAAGCTTGACTCGTCACCGCTTTACGTCACCCGTCCACAGAGCTATCTCCGGCCGTCTCTCATGGTAGGAAAGAGCGTAGTGTCGTGTGAAAGCGAGACATGCAGCTCTGTGCCTTTAGTGGCGGGAACGAGGTCATGTCACGTCTGCGCACTTGGGTTTGTTGCGGGACGGTGTTTTTGGGGAAAGAAGGATTTAGCGAGCGAGCGTGGGGGTGTAGGTTGGTTTTTTGTGCAGGGGCAGGTAGGTAGGCAGGTAGGTAAGAGTTTGGTGGAAGGGTGTTTCGGCAGAGCGCTGAGTGTAGCCCCAAAGCTGACAAGTTTACCTGGGGGAGATCAGGTGGAAAGGGATCTCTGTGGGCGTTATTTTGTCAATCGTCAGCCGGTGCACCTTCCCCCCGTGCAGAAAGCGGTCAAGAGTTGGGGCGGATGTCGGGTACCTACGCCTTGTACCCCCTTCATGGGAGGAGAGTTTTTTGTGTTCGGCCGATAAATTTCACTGAATAATGTTTACTACGACATCGGGGAGAGGAGTTGAGGGTGTGTGTCAGTGCAGAGAAAGGCTGACAAAGTGAGGCCGGAAAAATATAAGCTTACCAAGAGATGGATTGCTTCTAGGCAAAAAAAAAAAAAAAAAAAATGGTACAACATGCGAAGCGGATTTTGAGCGTGGTAGGCAGTGTGGAACAAATTATGATTAAATATAAAAGTCGTCTTCTTGTTCTTCTTCTTCTTCTTTTACAACGGTGGCATCAAATAGACGATAACGTGAAACGTGAAGCAGATTTCCATGTTTTATAACGGCAGCGGGATATAAGCTAAATAATTAAAAAGCGCTAGAGTTGAAGCTTTTTTCTTTTCTTTTTTTTTTTTTTAGCTGCAACCAATATAAAGCAGTTTCCAGGTACGCTATTGGGCAATCGAGATTGCAAGTAAACAATAACACTTCATATACAGCTGTTGTAGGAGTTTGGGCGTGGCAGCATGAATGGGTTGATGGAAAAAAAAAAACACTAAGCAGCACGAATGAACTATGTAATGGTGAAACCGAAAGATAAAATACAACGCCCATTTTAAAGCAGGTGTGAACTGTTCTATAAGGGTGAGTCACACCGGTCAATCCTGATTGACCCCCCCCCCCCCCCCCCCCCCCCCCCCCCCCCCCCCAGTCAGTTAGCCACATGAATTGTGTGACATCGGAACCAAGTTGGGGTCGAAGCCGAACTAACGGATCGAAGTTAGGGTCACGGCTTTCTTCCTGTCTGATATGAACACTGAAAGGACTGTCAGGAGAGCTCAGATCCTTTTCCACGATCGATCGGATCCTGGACCCCGTGAAAAAAAAATTCAGATCCGCTCCAAAATGTATTGGCTTCGTCCATTGTCTACATTCCATCGCACTACAAAATTTTGTTTAAAATCGATTCGGCAGTTTCCATGAAAACTTGCTGACAGACGAACAAACAAACCAACAGACGCAGTTGACGACGTAACCTTGACGAAAGTAGTGAGAATACGCAGGTAGACGAGTTGACCTGTGACGTAGTGTTTTCAGCGTCTTTCTGGGTTTTACCGTGTTAAGGAGCGCGCCTACATGTCAACCCGTGGCCCGATCCTTTCCCGTCACACGGAATTTAAATTGATCGGCGTCCATTACTTAACGAAACCGACATTTTTTTGTGTGCCCAACACAGGAATGGTGGGAAGTGGTCAGTTAATTGAGATTTGGCAGATCTGGGGACAATGCATTCAGAAGAATTTTCAGGGATCTTTGAGGCCAAAATTTAATGTGCGGAATTCAGTTGTTCTCGGTTGACATGTTATTTAGAGGGAAGGGGGGGGGGGGGGGGGGGGTGAGGTTGGAGTAGGGCAGGGGAGTTCAGAGAGAGAGAGAGGGAGGGAGTAAGAGCAATTGCTTACTTGTGTGTGTGTGTGTGTGTGTGTGTTCCTCTCCCCCCCTCTGCCTGTCTGTGTCTATCAGTCTGTCTGTCTGTCTGTCTGTCTGTCTCTCTCTCTCTCTCTCTCTCTCTCTCTCTCTCTCTCTCCTCTCTCTCTCTCTCTCTGTCCCTCCCCCTCCCTCTGTCTCTCTCTACTTTTTGTTTCCCGATGTGTATTTCAATGCAATCTCTAAAATTGCTTATCTATGGTGAATTTCCTCGGACTAGCCTTAACTGAATTCACAAAGACAACAGCAACACTAGTCATCATGACCATCATCATCATCATCATCATCATCATTATTATTATTATTAGCAGCAGCAGCAGCAGTATATCTCGAACAAGAATATACAAGGGTTGGGTTCACTTGCACCAGTGGCCCTAACAGACAGTCTGGTGCGCATCGCGAGTGAGTAATTTCTAGGACATGTCACGATACCAACCGCCACACTCGTCACGAACCGGAATCCCCGATCAACACCCCTCCCCTTCCCCCCCCCCCCCCTCGCCACCTGCCCAGCCCCACCCCCACATCATCTTTCCATCCCCACTCCCCGACCCCCCACCTACCCTTTCTTCACCTTTTTATTCTCTTCTCTCGCACCCCCCACCCCACCCCCACCCTACCCCGGTTGTCGTTCTCTCTGTCTGTCTGTCTGTCTGTCTCTCTCTCTCTCTCTCTCTCTCTCTCTCTCTCTCTCTCTCTCTCTCTCACACACACACACACACACACACACACACACTCACACACACTCACACTCACACACACACACACACACACACACGTGAAACCCTAAAAGAAATGGAAACAAGAATAAAAGCAGACGGAAAGAAGAGTTTCGAAAACGTCAGAACGTCAAACACTCGTGCACAGTGCGCAGAAAAAAAGGAAGAAAAAAAGGTCTATTTCCCACCTACATTGCCTACCTACCCACCCTCTGTCCACGGACACACCGGTGACGCTTTGTTAACAGCCCCCCCCCCCCCCCCTCCCTCCCGTCCGTCCTCCCTCCCCGCCTATTAGCCCCTCCACCTCCACCCCCCACCCCCAATCTCCGTCCCTCTCTATCCTCTCGCAATCCTTGGCCGGTAGAAACGCCAAGGAGACACAAAAAGGGTACCATTACTATTGGGCCGTGTTTGATTCGGTCGTCTCCTGAAACGCCTCTTAATAATGGACCCGCCCACGAAACGTTGTCCATCGTGTCTGGACTCCAGTGCATCAGACCAGCTACCTAATCAGACGATGGTAGTATTCATTGTGCTTGGAGGGAGGGAAGGAGGGAGGGAGTGGGAGGAAGGGAGCGGGGGGAGGGGAGGGGGAGGGGAGGGGAGAGGCGGTACATAATTAGTAGAAAACATTTCCTGCCTAATTCTTGGTTCAGTGACATAAAACCTTCCCCGACGGAAAAAAAAAAACCCATTGATTTGCAGATGGGGTTTTCTTTTTGTTTGTTTGTTTTTTGTTTCTTTGTTGTTTGTTGTTGTTGTTTTCCGCAAACAGCTTATCTTCTCTTACTTTCTACTATGCAAGGTTACGCCACTGATCTAGGATTAATCCCCCTTTATTTCTGATCTCAATCACTTAAAGGTAAAATTGATCTGTTATGTTTGTGAATTCCATGCACGGATTGACGTAAGTTTGTTTGTTTTACTGGGAAAGAATTGGGGTGGGAGGGGGGAACACATGATATCTAACAGCCCTGTGGTGACCCGGGGAATAAGAAGAATGAGGGATAAATAGTGAAAATATAATAGTAAGCTGTTTGGCCTAACGTTCTCTTTGTTAACGTATAGGTACATGGCTATGGTGTGTGTGTGTGTGTGTGTGTGTGTGTGTGTGTGTGTGTGTGTGAGAGAGAGAGAGAGAGAGAGAGAGATCAGCATGTCTTCATCAATAGGAGAGGGATAGTGATGTGTGTGTGTGTGTGTGTGTGTGCGCGCGCGCGCGCGCGCACACACACACACACGAGCGCGCGCGTGTGTGTGCGTGCGAGCGCGAGCAGCGAAGTGGATCGCTGTGGTGGTAGTGGAGATACTGGTCGGGGAGAGGAAAGAGAGATGTTTCTGACATCGTAGGAAACAGTCGGTAAGAAGAAATACATCCCACACCCTCTCATTCTCCCCCCCCCCCTCCTCCCCCCCCCCCCCCCCCCCCCCCGTCCCCTCCCCTGAAAAATTTTTGGGGTCGGATATCGTCACAAGCTGCATATGCATTGTTGATCAATGAATAAGCTAAATAGATAAATAAATAAACGCATAGATACATAAGTAAATAAACAAGCAGATAAGTAAATAAACAAGCAGATAAGTAAATAGACGAGTGACTGAATGATGTGGTCTGTGACCACGAGTAAGGCAATGTTGTTCCTAGCCCAGCCGACCGCAAAGGGCCATATCAAGGCTGATCCGGTTTGTCAAAACACCTATCCCTCTAATAGCCTTTTGGCTACAGTTATGACGTAACCATAGACAGCGCCCTGCCGCTTAGTGCCGCTGTGAATGTCTCTGGTCGTGGTCAGACCGTTTCAGCCTAGTCACCGGAAAGCAGCGGCAGGCAGCAGGGCGTGTGACGTCACTGTGGTGTATCCCTCCCTCCGCCATCTCCTCGTTCCTCCCACACGCTCGGTGCCAGAGAAAGGGTCATGTCTTCACCCCTCCCCTCCCCCCTATTCCCTCCCTTTCCCCCATGCCTTCCCACAATTCCCCCAATTCCCCCCCCCCCCCCCCCCCCCCATCCCCCCCATCTCTCAATGATTTTTCTTTTTACATTGAACTTTTTTTTTTTTTTTTTTTTTTTTTTTTTTGCAGTGAACTCTTTTCCAGTGAGCTCTTTTCAGTTTCACATCCACAGAATTCTATGCTGTTTTGTCCGTGAGCCTGCCAGTGTTGGTGCTGTGAAGAAGGTTTCATATAGGCATACAGTCGCAGCGTGGTGTTTGGGGTTCGATCCTTAGCAGTCTTTGCTATTGCTACGTGTACCAGGGGGTCAAAGGAATAAATAAGCAGACAATAGATGAAGAAATAAGTATAAGAATTATTCAGCAGCTGCGGATAGTCTGATGCGTGAGAGGTGTTTGGCTGTTACGGAAATGCTACTTCAACACTAGCGGAACAATGGGGTTCTCTCTCTGTCCTGGTTTGTCTGTCTGTCTGTCTCTCTCTCTCTCTCTAGTCAAAGAGTTGGTGAGGTCAGAGAGAGAGAGAGAGAGAGAGAGAGAGAGAGAGAGAGTATGCATGTAGACGAAAAGGCATTGCATATTTTCTTTTCAGTTATTCACGTTATTTCATACTGTCGGTTTCTAACGAGTTAATGCTGACGATTAAGAAGGATTCGGTCAAACCGCGTGTTCACTATCATGAACGTCTATTTTATAATATTTTTTTAAAATAGAAATGAAACGAATGGCGTCATTATTGCACAAAAGCGAAATGCAAATACACACGCAAAACAAGGCGCGAAATAACAGTTATGTAAGGCGCGAGACACAGCAAATACGTGTTTAAATCTTGCTAGCAACGTGTTTGGCGCTCATTTTTAGTTTAACAACCGACAAGAGACCCTGGACCTGATAAGAAAAAAAAAAAAAGAAAACATGAATTGTTTGTCTGTTGTCCTTGGAAACCATCATCATCATCATCATCCATCAATCATCATCATCATCATCAGCATCATCTGTCTCTCCCTCTGTTGGCTCGTCTCTTTGGCTTCTCCTCTTTCCTTCTTTCTCTCTCCTCCTTGGCTCTCTCTCTCCTCTCTCACTCTCCCTCTTCTCCCCTCCCCCTCCCCCCCCTCCCCTCCCCCCCCCCCCCCCCCCCCCCCCCCCCCCCCCTCTCCTCTCCCCCCCCCCCTCCCCCCCCCCCCCCTCTCTCCCCCTCTGTGAATGATTCCCATCCCGCCCACTTCATGTCAGTGTGACCCCTTTTGCGGGTCCTAGTCGGCCGGACCCATCATTCCCCATCCCGGAGTTGCTCAGTGCAAGGCGCGGTGCGATTTGGCAGCCGTCACACGAGCCTCGTGTGTGGCGGCGAGAGCAGCGTTTAAAAAAAAATAGACCCCCACTTGTTTGTAGAGTGCCACCGATAGCGGTAGCAGAAAAAGAAAAAAAGGCAACCTCGGGAACAAAGAGCAGTGCCGCGGGGCCGGAGACTTGGTCAAAGGCAGGACTGATCTTTGGATTTGGGAGCCAAAGATGGGCCAAACCGAAAGAGCCTCGTTTGGGGGAGAAGAGGCCTAGGGTTTAACGAATGGACTCCACTTGCTATTGAGATTAGGGATAGTGAGTCACACAAATGGGGACCCTCGCCCCAACCCCTGGACCCTCCCAACTGCTGCCCGTATAGCGGGTCCAGGCGGTCGACTGATGTACTTGTGGTGTTGCTGGCCCCACCCGCCCGCCAAGGCACAGCCCCTGATGGCTTTGTTTGGTGCCCCTCCCTCCCGCCCCCCTCCCCCCCCCCCCCCCCCCTCCCCCCCCCCCCCCCCCCCTCACGCTCCCCCCCTCTCCTTCTCGCTCGTTTCCCTGTTCTCTCTCTTCTCCTCCTCATTTTCCAGAATGTCATGATCCGTGCATGACAAGGACAAAATCAGCCTGAGTGTTTAAGTTCCACACTCAGGAGTCCCTCTTTCAGTCTCTTTTTTTTCTTTTCTATCTCCTGTTGTTTCTCTGTCTCGTGTCTGTCTGTCTGTCTGCCTGTCTGTTCTCCTGTCTGTCCCTCTGTCCTCCTCCGATCTCCCTCTCGGCATGTCACTCTCGGCTCCACCGTCTCCTCTCGTATCTCTCGCTCCTCTCCCCTCCCTCTCGAAGCCTCGCTCTACTCCTCTCTCCCCTCCCCTCCTCTCTCCTCCTCTCTCCTCTCTCTCTCTCCAATCTGTCCGAATTGCAATGATGAGGTGAATCGCAAGGACGAACTGCGAGACTAAACCTCGTGCCGAAAGTCGTTAGCAGCAGGTATTACAGATTCTTTCTCTCTCTGTCTCTGTCCTGTCTGTCCTCTGTCTGTCTGGTCTGTCTGCTGTCTTGTGTTCCCCTTTTGTCTGTCCGTCTCTCATCTCTCTCTCCTCAGTCCTCTCCTCTCCTCTCTCTCTCCTCTCTCTCTCTTCTCGTCTCTCGGTTTTCCAAGAATTGTTGCGTGTGCATGACAAGGACAAAATCGTCCCAGGCTTGAGTGTTTAAGATCAAAACTATGGTCCCCCCCCGCTTCTCTGTCGCTCTGTCTTTTTCCTGCCTGCTGGTCTGTCTGCCTGTCTGTCTGGTCTGTCTGTCTGTTCTGGGTCTTCTGTCATGCTTGGCTGAAATTGTATTGTTAAGGGTTCAAAAATTAACTTTGTTTTTACGAATGACTACATTTGACATGATCATACCTCGTATTCACCTCTTTTCAGTTGTCCGTCTCGGTAATCTAGATGCTTTTGGTTTTGATTTTGTATCTTCTGAATGTCCAGCCACCGAATGCCTTCTGGTTGGGTCCTGTGACATTGCATGGAGTGACACATACCCACGTTTTCTTTTTGTTAATTCGTGTGGTTATGTATGTTTTGATGTACATTCAGCTGAGTCTTTCGAAGCTAAATGTAATTGAACAGTACCCTAACCTTCAACTTTAAAAACCAAACCACCACTTTCCTTGCCTCGATAGCTGACATAGTTCGACGTGACGATTTTTAAAGATCCGGCGGATCGGAAAAAAGTATAGTCACGACGAACCGCAACAACAGAGCTCGCACCACACCGTATGGTCAACTTTCTTCCCCATTCAATACCTTCGTTATGGTCCTTTCTTTTAGCTGTCCCCCCCCCCCCCCCCCCCCCTGACCCCCCCCCCATTCCCATTACCAGCCCTCCGGACCGTGCTGGTCGGGGTATCCGGTGCCCCCGCACCTCTCCCCCCCCCGGAGCGCCCCCCACCCTGCCCCCGGCTGTCCCCCACCCCCCCCCCCCCTCGCCCCGCGCCGGCCTGTCACCCAGCCCCTCTCACCCCTCCTACACCACACGCAGTGTACTCTTCCACGAAGCCCCCTCCAGTAGTCCCTAACCCCCACCAACCCCACCCCGCTTATACTGCTGCTCGGCTCCACAATTGGCAGTGTTTTACTTATCAGTTTCTGTCGGCATTTTGCTGCGATTGAAGAGATAGGAAACACCTGATTTCCTTGAGACAGACAACCTGTTGATATAAACCAAACAAAAAAGAAAGAAAAACGCAACGCTTGTTCTGCCTCTGAACTTAAACCTGTCCACATTTAAACAAAACACTGGTCATTGATATATGGGGAAAAGAAGGACAGCAAGATTATATCTTGCTTGCATTATTTATTTACCTGAATATATACATATCATTTTAACAAACCAACCACACCAAACACAGCACTCATTGTCCTTCGTAGTATTCAAAATGAAGTGGGAAATGTGAGATGGGTGGGGGGAGGGAGTGGGTGGGGAATTCTGAGATGTGAACTAAAAGAACGACAACCAAGCCACACACACACACACACACACACCACCCACAATATCACATCACACAATATTACACAATAACGAAAAGGGACAGCACAATACAAGACAATGCAACGACAACAACAACAGCAACACAGCAACAACAACAACAACGAAAGCACTTACCACCAAACAATGCAAGCAACACCATATATTACACAACGACATGATCCAACACACGCAACAGTGTCAAACCTACGAGTTGTTGTCAATCCCCACGCGCGCTGACTATACCTCTCTCATGCACTCACTGACCCCCACGAGCTTCCACGACCAGGGTGAGGGGTGGGGAGATGGGGGTGGGGTGGAAAGGAAAGCCAATAGGTAGATGTGAAAGGGGTGGAAGGAGGGGGTGGGTGGATAAGGAACGGGGGTGGGGGCAGGGGCGGGGGCGGGGGGGGGTGTCGCCACGCACCCTGTATTATTATTGTTGTTAGTTAGTATTGGTCGGGCGGGGCGCCTCTCTTCATACTTTGTTGAGCACTCTTCAGTGTTCAGAATTCGGTTAACGCAAGAAACGCCCCGCAGGCAGCTCAGGCCTGAAAAAAGAAAACTAAGTTCGCAGTTAAGCTTGGGGAATTCTGCTAGCTGGCTTGGGTTGAGAGAGAGAAGAGAGAGAGAGAGAGAGAGAGAGCGCACGCACGCGCAACGCACAAACCACACCCACACACACACACACACAGAGAGGGAGAGAGAGAGAGGAGAGATAGGGAGAGAGAGAGAGAGCGGGAGAGAGTCGCACAATGACACACACACACGCCCGCGCGGCGCGCGCGCGCACCACACACACACACACACACACACCACACACACACACACACAAATGCCACACACGCGCGCGCACACACACACACACACACACACACACAACACACACACACACGCACGCACGCACGCACGCACGGAAACACACACACACACACACACACACACACCACACACACACACACACACACACACACACACACACACGCACGCACGCAGGCACTTCTTGTCATGCACAGATCATGATAATTCTGAAACATCGAGAGAGAGAGAGAGAGAGAGAGAGAGGAGAGAGAGAGAGAGAGAGCACAGGGGACAGCCTGGTACCAAAACATTCAGAGAAGCCGAGTGTTCGAGGAAGAACAGAAGTAGGGGTAGAAGTAGAACGTAATCTACTATGATCAGTCTCAAGCAGGTACTATCCTATCTGTTGGTTCCGTGTCTCCGCCCCTGTCCTAACATCCTGTAGGTGTCGTCGCACTGTTTTCCACCACTCCCAATGAACCCAGAAAGAACTTTTCAAAGTTATCAGTGATGGGAGAATACACGTTCTTTCGAACGTGCGAATAAACACGCGTGCTAATACACACGTGCAGGTACAGTACACATTCGTGCGCAATGACCAAAGCATACAAACACAATCGCATACACAATGTACGTCACACATGCCACGCACACACTCTAACACACAAGCATACACGTATAATGAACACTTTTTTCCCCCCAGTGCGTTTCCTGTTATTGTTTTAGAGTTTATTTGTGCTCAATCAATCTTCGTAACTTTCACGTCAATGAAAAAAATGTCCTTTCGTCATCACACACACACGCACACACACGCACGCACGCAACACACACACACACACACACACACACACACACACACACACACCCACCTCCACACACACACACACACACACACACGTATATGCACGCATGCACCCACCTCCCCAAGTATTCATACAGGTACAGAGGGACACAGATGACAGACAGATAGGGACACACAAATACAGACACAGACATAGACAGGCAGACGCACAGGGACGTCAGGCAGGCAGACGACAGACAGGATCGGACAGATATAGAGGGAGACTGACGGACAGACAGACAGACGTTGAGTTTAGACAGATAAACACCGAGAGACAGACAGACAACTGACAGGGTCGACAGATACCATTGGAAAAGAGACACACACAAAGTCAGACAGATACGGAGAGAAAAAGACAGACACAGACAAGATCCGACAGATATAGAGAGAAAAGGAGAAACAAGGAAAGACGCATACAAGATCCAATAGATACAGAGAGAAAAAGGAAAGACACACAGAGAAGATCCAACAGATACAGAGAGAAAGAGACAGACGCGGATAGGATGCGACACATACAGAGAGAATGGGATACACATAGACACAGGATCCGACAGTGACAAGGAATCCGACAGATATATGGAGCCAGAGACAGAGACACAGGCCGGATCTGACAGACACAGACAGGACGGTACAGACAGGATCCCATAGACATAGAGAAAAGAGAGCGACACAGGATCTGACAGATATAGAAAGAAAGATACAAACACAGACAGGATCTCCCAGATACAGAGGAAAAGATACAGACACAGACAGATAACTGACAGATACAGAGAAAAAGATACAGACACAAACAGGATCTGACAGATACAGAGAGAAAGATACAAACACAGACAGGATCTGACAGATACAGAGGGAAAGATACAGACACAAACAGGATCTGACAGATACAGAGAGAAAGATACAAACACAGACAGGGATCTGACAGATACAGAGGGAAAGATACAGACACAAACAGGATCTGACAGATACAGAGAGAAAAATACCGACACAGACAGTATCTGACAGATACAGAAACACAAGATACAGATGCAGGGTCCACAGATACAGAGAGAAAGATACCGACACAGACAGGGTCCGACAAATACCGAGAGAAAGACACAGACATAGGTAGGATCCGACCAGAAACAGAGGGAAAGGGACAGACACAGACAAGATCTGAGAGACCACACGGAGAAAAGACACAGACAATGACAGGATGCAAAGCGGATTCAGAGAGAAAGATACAGACAGGAGGATCCCACAGACACAGACGGAAAGATGCAGACCCAAACAAGATCCGACATACACAGAGAAAAGAAAATTCTGACGCAAAAGAGGATCCGACAAATACAGAGAGAAAGGGAGAGACGCGGACAGGATCTGATGTGACAGACACAGACAGGGACAGACACACGGTCTGGGAGATACAGAGAAAAAAGGAAACAGACAGAGGATCCCGACAGATACTGAGAGAAACAGACAGGAAGCATCCGACAGACACAGAACGGAACAGACACAGGGACTGGACAGATACGAAGGGACAGTCGTCTAGGAGAGAGGTCTCGACTAGAGACGAGAGAGAGGAGAGAGAGAGGATGAGAGAGGTAATAGAGAGAGAGTGCGAGAGAGTGACAGGGGGAGATAGAGAGGAGAGAGAGAGAGCAGAGGATTGGGTTCTTCTGGTCCGAGCGCTCCTCGCAGAGAGAGAAGAGCCCGAGATGATAGAGGGGAGAGAGAGAAGACGAGAGCGAGAGAGAGAGAGGAGAAGCAGAGGAGAGAAAGGGAAATCGGAAACCTCCCTGTGGAGAGGGAGATAGGGAAGAGAAAAGAAAAGGGGGGGGGGGGGAGAAGAGAGAAACAGAGATAGAGGGGGAGAGAGGAGATATATAGGACTTAGAGAGAGAAATGGGGGGGGGGGTGGGGAGCCTATTCGAGAACATGACTTGAGAGAAACAGAGAGGCAAAGATGAAAGGCATGACAGAGACGAGAGTTAGGTAGACATAAAGGGAGACAGATACACGAGACAGGTTGAGACAGCAAAGAGAAGCAGAACAGACAGACAAGACGAAGGAAAAAAAGAAAAGAGGCGAATTTATAACCAGAAGACTGACGACCTTCCCATGTGTCGCTTCCTGCCACACGGCTTTCCTTCGACGCAAAAAAAACCACCCGGGTGCACACACATACTAACAGAACCAGAAGACACTAGAAGAACACAAAAAAAAATGAAGGAAAAAAGAAGAATGAAGAAGATATATGGTCTTTTGATGTGTTCACCGTTGACATCCAAAAACGTAAGGCGGCTTAGCAAGCTGCCTTCCTCAATCTCTTCAACTGGACACTGACGAGCAAAATCGTCAAAGGCAACAAAGAAAAAGAACCGCGAACGTTGCGGCGACCATTCTCACACAATGGAAATAGAGAAGACGCAAGAAGAAGAAGAAAAAGACGAGCAGAAGAAGAAGAACAAAGAAAAAGAAAGAAAAGGAGGGCGAAGAAGAAAACAACTAGAGAGGGGAGTGAAAGAACTAGAAGAAGAACAAGAAGAGGAAGAAGAACATATTCCTTAAAAAAGGAGAACAACAACAAGAAGAGGAAGAAGTAGAAAAAAGAACAGAAGAAGATGAGACCTGAGGCGAGAAGTAGAAAACAAAAGAACAAGAAACAAAGAAGGGAGGAGGAAGAAGTAGAAGAGCAGGAGGAGGAAGAAGAAGAAGAGAAGAAAAGATAACTTAAAGGAGAAGGGGGAAGAAAAAGAGCATAAGTTAAAAAGAAGAAAAGAGCGGAAAGTGAGAAAAAGATTGGTGAGGAGAAAGAAGACAAATGATGATGACGACGAAATACGACGACGACGACGACGACGACGACGATGATGATGATGATGATGAGATTTCGATCCAGTTTATATTTTCTTCATATATATCTATATAGTCATCCGTGTCACATCCTTGATGGGAGTCGATCCAGGCGCGAAAGTGAACGAAAGGCTTCCTACGAGCAGGCCAATACCACCATAAATCTGCCTTCAAGAGGGATTACGAGGTGGTTTCCCTCGATGCAGCCTTAGGGGTTTCTCATTTTCATATGTGATACATATTCTTAAGTTTAATGTTCCCATCTTCTTCATCGTTCACTCCATCACCCCCCCCCCCCCCTCCCCTCCATCCCCCCTTCACCAACACCCACCCAAAAACTCCCACCCCCCCCCCCCCACCCCCCCCCCCTCCCCCCCCCCCCCACCCCCCCCCCCCCGTTTTTTTCAATTTTTCTCAAAAGTTCCAAATCTTTGCTGAGGTCATTACTATGATGGAAGAAATTGTTAGCTAAGCTGTTTTCCCCCCCCCTACTGTAATTGTTCGGTTTTTTACCCAAAATTACACACACACACACACATCCACAACACCACACACACCCCCCCCCCCCCCCCCCCCTATATTCTATATATATATAATATATATATATATTTATTTTTAATGTGTGTGTGTGTGTGTGTGTGTGGGTGTTTGGATGAAGAATGATGTGTTTTCCTTCTCTTTCTTTCCTTTCTTTCTCCCTTCTTTCTCTTTCCCCCCCAGAGAGTTTCGGGTTTTTAGAAGAGACAGGGACAGGGAGGAGAGACAGGCAACAGAGAGAGACACACACACACTATATATAATATATATATATAGGGATATATATATAATATTATATATATATATAGGTGTGTTTGTGTGTGTGTGTGTTGTGTGTGTTTGTGGTAGAGAGTATAGAGAGAGAGGGAGGGAGAGAGAGAGACGAGAGAGAGAGAGAGGATGTTATAGGACCTTCCCCCACGTCCTTTTTTGACTTCCGTTTTCTTTCTCCTGCTCACCCCCAACCTTTCCTCCTCTCTCTGAAGTCCTAACCCTCATCTCGCCCCACCCCCCCCTGTTTTTCTTACTTAATGCTTGCAGATGTAATGACGGAGGAATTGTTAGCCTGCACTTTTCCCCAGTGCGTATTTGCGCTCTCTGTCTCTGTCTGTCTGTCTGTCTGTCTCTCTCTCCGTACACACACACACACAACACACACACCACACACACACACACACACACACTGGTTTCAAGTGAAACCCCGGAGGAGTGAGGTCAAAGTGACCTGACTCAACAACAAAAGCACGGGTCAGGCTGGACATGATCTGGTTCCCTGGGCGTTGTTTGGGTTTGTCTGCCATGTGTGTGTGTGTGTGTGTGTGTGTGTGTCCAAAGTTAAAGATGAAGACGGGTGGGGACTTTGGCTCTTGGGCGCCCTTACACACGCGCGCGCGTGTTTAGACACACACACGCGCGCGCGCGCGCGCGCACGCACGCACGCACGCACGCACACACACATGACACACCACAGAGAGAGAGACAGAGACAGAGAGCATCCTAGTCATTACTTCATTACCTTTCTCATCAAAAACTGCTTCATCTTTGACCGATTTAAACTACATCACCGACGGTCAGACAGCAAATTATTGTTGCCCATTGTATCTCCCTCCCTTTCTTTTTTCTCTTTTTTTTTTTTTTTTGCTTCCACGCACTATAAATAGTAACATTGTCTGATTGGTAGCCGCTCTGTGCGCAGTGGCTACATTCGTTGGCATACAGAGAAGAGCGTTTGGGCAGCTCTGGAATCTGATTGGCTCAGCTGGTCTTCGTTCATCCGGGTCCTATATCATGGTCATTCCTTAGTTCCTAGCCACGTTGAGTTCCCTGTTTGTCAACGGCATTTCCTTTCACAGATCATTCTGTTCTATCTTTCTTTTCACAGATAATTCTGGTCTCTTCTGTCTTTCTTCTGTCTCTCGTTAAAACCTTTTACTGTGCTTACTGGGTCTTCCATGACCCAGTGACTCAATAAAAAAAAAACATCATATCTTATGAACAGATAGAGCTATGCTCACGAAAATCTTAGGAGCTTGCCGACGATATAAACAGCCGTTGGTCACAGAAATTTCATGCATGGGCACAATAAGTATCAGCGTAATTAGTCGCGGTTCCCCCAGGACCCCGTACATTTTTAATTGGTCGCACATGACCCACGCCAAAGGGTGAGGAATAAGCTGCTGAACCGCTCTTTATCAGGTGTGTGTCTTACAAGACCCGCGTGATCTGAAATAGGGATAAGCAATAGGAAAAAGCTCTACAAAAAAAACGTGTGGATCTTGGGCGACCTGCACGTTGCGGTCAAAAACATCATCCGGTAAAGGTTAAAGGTATTCTATTTCTATTCTCTCTTTCTTTCACAAATAAAGTATTCTTTCTTTTACAGATTATTCTATTCTGTCTTTTATCACAGATAATTCTATTTCTCTTTCTTTTACCCAAAATCATATTCTAACTATTTTTTCCCCGCAGAAAATTCTATTCTGTCTTTCTTACACAGATAATTCAATTCTGTCTTTCTTACACAGATAATTGTAATTATCTTAAATAAATGTCAGCGAACCGCCCAGAGAAACGTGGACAAACGAGTCACATGACAAACCACAAACGCGTTTCGACCCCTTAGGTCTTCTTCAGGTGCAACAAAAATGAAACAAATAACGAAAATGCACTTAGCTTGATCGCTTCTGCGTTCAGCGCAAGGAAGAAGGCGTTGAATGAGAGAAGCCGTGGAAGAGAGAATAGAATTCAACGCCTTCTTCCTTGCGCTGAACACAGAAGCGATCAAAGCTAAGTGCATTTTCGGTATTTGTTTAATTTTTTTTTGCACCTGAAGAAGACCTAAGGGGTCGAAACGCGTTGTGGTTTGTCTTGTGACTCTGGGCGGTTCGCTGACATTTATTTAAGATTTGTTTAGATTTCCGCCTGCAGTCGTTTCACTTTGCAACTAATTCCATTTTGTCTTTCTTACACAGATAAATCCATTCTGTCTTTCTTATACAGATAATTCCATTATGTCTTTCTTACACAAATCATTCCATTATGTCTTTCTTACACAGATAATTACATTCCGTCTTTTTTTTACACAGATGATTCCATTCTATCTTTCTTCCACAGATAATTCTACTCTTTCTTCCACAGATAATCTCGTTCCGTCTTTTTTTTCCACAGATAATTCTACTCTGTCACAGATGAATCTGTTCTGTCTTTCTTCTACAGATAGCTTCATTCTGTCTTTCTTCCACAGATAATTCTATTCTCTCTTCCACGGATAATTTCAGTCTTTTTCCCCAGATAATTCAATTCTGTCTCTCTGTCACAAATAATTCTATTCTGTCTTTCTTTCACAGATAATTTCATTCTGTCTCATTGTCATAGTAATTCTATTACGTCTTTCTTTCACAGATAATTCTCCAGTCTGCCTCTCTGTCACAGATAATTCTATTCTGTCTCTGTCACAGATAATTCTATTCTTTCTTTCACAGATAATTTCATTCTGTCTCTCTGTCAAAGATATTCCATTCCGTCTTTCTTTCACAGATATTCTATTCTTTCTTCCACAGATAATTTCATTTTTTTCCCTCTGTCACAGATAATTCTATTATGTCTTTCTTTCACAGATAATTCCATTCTGTCTCTCTGTCACAGAATAATTCCATTCTGTCTCTCTGTCACAGATAATTCCATTCTGTCTCTCTGTCACAGATAATTCAGTTCTGTCTCTCCGGCACAGATAATTCCATTCTGTCTCTCTGACACAGATAATTCCATTCTGTCTCTCTGGTACAGATAATTCCATTCTGTCTCTCTATCACAGATAATTCCACTCTGTCTCTCCGGCACAGTAATTCTATCATGTCTTTCTTTTATAGATAATTCCATTCGGTTTCTTCTAGCACAGATAATTCCATTCTGTCTCTCTGTCACAGATAATTCCATTCAGTCTCTCTGGCACTACGTGAGCGCTTTACCTGCACCCTGTCCTCAACTCTCAGAGACTCGGGCGTGGATGGCATTCGACAGTGTGGTTCCAGACTTCCCCCATTCGATGCCAGACTCGCTCAACTTCGGGTAGTCTGGCCAGGGGGGAACTAACGTCCCTAAGAGCTGATGGGACGCGATCCTCAAACCTCGCATATCCTAGCACATGACGCTAACCACTGAGCCTCTGTTCCATTTCTTTTGTTTTTTTTTTTCCTTCAGAATTCAAGTTAGCACTGGTACGATTACAAATAATTTGAAAGTCCTGCTGACAAACAGTACGTGTTTTGCTTGTTTGTTTGTTTATTCAATCCGAGTAAGCAAGGAACACACACACACACACACACACACACACACACACACACACACACACACACACACACACAGAGAGAGAGAGGGGGGGGGGGGGGGAGGGGGGGGGAGGGGGGGGGACGGAGACAGACAGACCGATAGACAGGCAGACAGACAGACAGGTCACACTGGGGCAGTTGTGATGCACTGATAGTTCAATAACAGTCATCATAATAATAATGATAATAATAATAACAATGATGATGACGATATCATCATCATCATCATCAGTACCATTCTTGATATTATTATTATTATTATTATTATTATTGTTGTTGTTGTTAATATCACCATTAATATTATTATCATTGTTATTATCATCATCATCATCATCATCATTATCATCATGATCATCACCATCAACATCATTATGACAATAATATTAACAACAACAACAATAATAATAATAATAATAATAATAATAATAATAATAATGATAATGATAATACAAAAATAATATTGATAATGATGATGATGATGATAATAACAATATAAAAGAGATGATGATGATGATAATAGTAATAATGATAGCAGTTATTTTACTATCATAGTAGTAGTAGTGAAATAGTAGTAGTAGTAGTAGTAGTAGTAGTAGTAGTAGTAGTAGTAGTTGTAGTAGTAGTAGTAATTAATGATAAAAATAATGACAATAAAAATAAGGATAATAATAACAATCATTATTATTAGCATCATTATTATCATTACTACTACTACTACTACTACTACTACTACTACTACTACTACTAGTAGTAGTAGTAGTAGTAATGATAAAAAAAATGACAATAATAATAAGGATAATAATAACAATCATTATTAGCATCATTATTATCATTACTAGTAGTAGTAGTAGTAGTAGTATAGTAGTAGTAGTAGTAGTAGTAGTAGTATATTAACAGTTTTAGAAGTCTCACCTCTGTTTTACAAATAGGGTTGATACATCAAATACGTGTACAAGAGTCACTTGTCTACCAAGGCATGTGCAAACCGACTTATATTTTTTCATATTTACGAAAGCAATGGGTTTTTTTTTTTTTTTTTTTTTTTTTTTTTCTTTATTTCTTTGTTTTTCAGCCTTACATCCTACTGTAACACAACATACAAAAACTGATGACAGTCGGCAGTGTCTTTCCATACTGATGTAGAAATTAATTTAAGTGTCATTTTAAGTTTGACCGAATTAATCTTTCAAACAATCTTTTACTAAGGATTTTAAGGACATCACCTAAGTAGGACAGTATGAAAAAAAGCAGCCAACAAATAAAAAAACAAACAACAAATCACCAGATAGCAGCCTAAACTTAGGAAGGGGGATCGGGATCGGGAGGGGGGATTTAATTCCAAGGCAAAAAAAATGAAAATACAGAAACCAAACAGGTTAAAAGACAAATAAACAAACAAAGAGAAAGAAAGGAGAGTGAAACATGGGGGAAAGATTCACACAAACCAAAGAGAGACATGCTGGAAGGGACTGAGAAGGAAGGAGAACTAGACAAACAAATAAATAACTAAATAGGTAAATAAATGAATTAAATAATAAACGAATAAATAAACAAATATGTAAAGAGACGAATAAAAATTAGAAATAAACAACGAACTAACTAACTAGCTAACTTTCTAACTAACTAACTAACTAACTAACTAACTATTGCAAATAAAAACAACAACAAACACCCAAAGCATTTTATAGAAGCGCTTTCGGTTTTAGCAAATCTTCCTCAGCTGACCATGGAAGTCAGCGTGAAAATAGTTGACGTAATGTGTGTTTTTTACGTCATTAATCCCCCCACCCCCCTCATTACTGTATGATAAATTGTGATGCCTGGGTGAAGTCTCAATGTGTGGGATTAGTTGGTTTCACGTGAACAATCTGCCCTGGGAACTTTGCCCTTCGCTGAACCAACTAATCCCACACATTGAGACCAAAAAGGTAGTTGGTCTTCAACTTGTGTCTCCACATCCTCTCTCTGTCTTTTCTTTTTTCTGTGTGTCTGTGGTCTTTATGATCTAACTAACTATCTAACTAACTAACTAACTAACTAACTAACTAACTAACTAACTGACTACTAACTAACTAACTAACGAACGAACGAACGAACGAACGAACGAACTAACTAACTA
>JADBJO010003464.1:197500-210000 GCA_016801955.1 Conus betulinus | reverse complement strand
CGAAAGAAAAAGACACGGGTAAAGCAGCGAAGCACAACAGATACATAGAGCAGCCAACGACTTCAGACGAATATGGATGGACTCCCATCTTGCGCCGAATTCTAGAAGATCAGTGATTGCTCGCTCTTCGTTTTCATTGTCCTGATTGCTGTTTCTCTTGCCCGAAGAAGACCTAAGAGGCTGAAACGCGTCGTTGTTTTGTCTTGTCATTTGTCTGTCCATGTTACCTTGGGGTTTACTTTAAATAAATTACTTTCAGAATTAAGAAAATACGAATATGTAAAGTTCCAAAAGAAGAACAAACGGACAGGGTTAGACAAAAGAACATGTACCGAAAGAAAAAAGAAACGTACCAAGTTAGACGGATGAAGAAAACAGGTCAGTTTACGAAACAGGAGCAAACACAGGAAGGAACAAAGGAAGAACAAAGAAACAAAGGAAGGCCATGTACCCAACAGAAGAACAAACTCACAGGGTTAGACACATGAACAAAGAAGGAGCAAACATATGAAGGCCCACAAGAAAAGACAAACAGACAAACAAACAAACAGACAAGCAAAGAAAGAAACAAACAAACAATCGAAGAAAAAACCAATAAAATCAGAAAGAAAAGAGCAAAGCAGAGACAAAAAACAAAAAAGCAAAAAGAACAAAACAACAACAAAACAAGAACAACAACCCCCCTCCCCCTCTCCCACACAACTAGAAGAGCAACGGATCGAAGAAAATACACGAAAACAACGGACGAGTAAAAAGAAGAAATGGAAAGCGAACAAAGAAGGCCGCTATATCACCAGGAACGAACGAAGAGCAAACAAAGGAATAAACGGTATAAAACAATCGATCAAACGACTGTCAAACAGAACACACAATGTACACTTTGGAAACACCGAATTTGTCCGAGGACAGAGAGTCCGGTCTAAGTGTTTGTTGGCTTTTGGAGTGTGGGGATGTTTACCAAAGCTTCCACTATGTTGTGTCGTATTTCTTTCTTTGTGTCTGTCTGTCTGTCTGTCAGCCCTTGTTTGGCCTTTCTTTTCATGACTTAAGAAATTGTCTTTCACGTCGTTTTGATTTCACGTTGACGAAGAACTACAACTTCTGTCTGTCTGTTTGTCTGTCTGTCTCTCTATATATACCAGTCAATCTCCCTCTCTCTCTCTCTCTCTCTCTCTCTCTCTCCCTCTCTCTCTCTGTGTATGTGTGCGGTACATACATACATATGCATGTATGCGTGTATATATATATAATATATATATATATATATATATATATATCACAAATAAAACCAGAGAGCCAGCAAGAACTCCAAAAACGCTCAACCGGGAAGGGAGCGACATAAGTTTAAAAATGTGATTAAAAAAGAGATTAAAAAAACACCAACAAAACTTTTGTTTCCAGCTCTCTGCTCTCTTCAGGAACACCCTGAAGAGAGCAGAGAGCTGGAAACAAGTTTGTTGGTGTTTTTTTAATCTCTTTTTAATCACACATTTTAAAACTTATATATATATATATATATATATATATATATATATATATATATATATATATATATATATACAATAAACTAATAAATTCCAAGGATAAGTATCAAGCACCATTCCAGCAACTTACAGAGCAGCTTGGTGTTGCAATGACTGCAAGAAATATTGAATTATCAACAAAGCTTGCTCTTATTTCTTACATTGTAGAAATGGGGGGGGGGGGGGGGGGGGGGGGGGGGGGGGGGGGCGATAAGCCTTCATATCACTTGTGTCTTAAGAGGTTATCTTTTTTATATTTTCTACTTTTCACAAGAAAATGTAGCTTGTTTTGCTCTTTCATGATTTTCTTTTGCTTCTTAGGTGGCACCTTTGGTTTTTTTTTTTTGAAAACTCAACAAACATACTACGGTATTGCACACCAGCCTTTTCTGGGATAGCATTCTTCTTAAAACCGAATCTCCCCCTTTGGAGACTATAAGCTTGCTGAAGGTTCATTTTGAGAAGCATTTATTATTCCCCATTCACCCACTCAAGCACATACTGTCAGTTAGGCAGAATTATCTACCACTGCAGATATGAAGGCTTATCACCCCCCCCCCCCCCCCCCCCCCCCCCCCCCCCCCCCCCCCCCATTTCTACAATCTAAGACATAAGAGCAAGCTTTGTTTATAATTCAATATGTATATATATATATATGAGTGTGTATGTATACATACATACATATTGAACCACACACACAGAGTCTATCTATCTATAAACGCTCTCTGAATCCAGTGTCTATGTTTGAAATATTCTTCGTTTAGATTAATGTCATGGCTAGTATTTCTTTTCCAGGGTAAGTAATGGATGAAAAAGCACAATTAAACAGAACTAACACGCCCTCCCCCCCCCCCCCCCCCAAAAAAAAAAAAAAAAAAAAAAGAAAAAAGGCATGAATTTGCTTAACTGTTAAACTGGAAATAATAGGTAAGGGTAATGTTGCTTATAGCCCAGCCGACCACAAAAGGGCCATATCAGGGCGGTCACCACGAATAAATATATCGTAATTCCCATTAATCATTGTCACCTCTCTGTCTGTATGCTTTTCTTTATACTTCTAGGTCTTTGAAATCAGACTGAACAGCCTTACAGCGAAATGTCTGCTGTTTAAAACCATTTCCCTAAAGACAAAACAGCCTTACGGCGAAAGTCTGCTGTTTACAACCATTTCCCTGAAGACAAAACAGCCTTACGGCGAAAGTCTGCTGTTTACAACCATTTCCTGAAGACAAAACAGCCTTACGGCGAAAGTCTGCTGTTTACAACCATTTCCCTGAAGACAAAACAGCCTTACGGCGAAAGTCTGCTGTTTACAACCATTTCCCTGAAGACAAAACAGCCTTACGGCGAAAGTCTGCTGTTTACAACCATTTCCCTGAAGACAAAAACAGCCTTACGGCGAAAGTCTGCTGTTTACAAACCATTTCCCTGAAGACAAATTCCTCTGAGACGTAATTCGTTCTGCTCTTCAACTTGTGGCGAGCACTCCTGATGCTGCAGATATTCTGTCGACGTCACTGCCTCCCCCCCCCCCCCCCACCCCCTTTTTTCCCACTCCTCCATTGCTGATGTCCCTTCCATACTCTCTCTAGATCTTCCCCTCCACTCCCCTCCCCCCCCCCCCCCCCCCCCCCCCCCCCGCCCCGCACACACAACATATGTCTGTCTTCTGTCCGATCCCTGCACCATCTGTCCGTCACCTCTGTGTGTGTGTGTGTGTGTGTGTGTGTGTGTGTGTGTGTGTGTGTGTTTATGTCTGTCCCCTGTCTGTGTGTCTGTCTGTATATTCAGTCTAAGTGTCTGTCTGTGGGTCGGTCTGTGTGTCTGTGTATCTATCTGTCGTCTGTCTGTCTCTCTGTCTGTCTATTTGTCTGTCTGTCTGTCCGTCTCTCTAATTGTCCGTCTGTCGTCTGTCTCTGCCCGCATTATTTCTCTGTCTGTTCCCCCACTATCTCTCTCTCTCTCTCTGTCTCTCTCTCTCTCTCTCTCTATCTCTCTCGTTCTCTCTCTCTCTCTCTCTCTCTCTCTCTCTCTCTCTCTGTCTCCTCTCTCCCTCTCTATCTCCTCTCCTCTCTCATTCTCCCCCCCCCTCTCTCTCTCTCTCTCTATCTCTCTCTCTCTCTCTCTCTCCTCTGTCTGTTTGTCTGTCTGTCTGTCTCTCTCTCTCTCTCTCTCTCTCCTCTGTCTGTTTGTCTGTCTTCTGTCTGTTTGTCTGTCTCTCTCTCTCTCTCTCTCTCTCTCTCTCTCTCTCTCTCTCTCTCTCTCTCTCTCTCCTCCACTTTCACATCAATTTCTCCTCACTCTCCCCGGCATTTTCTTTTTTCTGTCTTTTTCTTGTTTCTTTTGAATGTATTCCATCTCTTGATGCCATCAGCTCTGATGTCTGGAGTGCCACTTTAGGCTTCTGTGCCTCACATGGATGGCTGCGTGTCATTCCGTCTGGACTGCCGCCGTCGCCACGTCCAGTGTCAAATATGCAGACGGTATGCCGATGCCTGCAGCGAGCGATAATGATAATGGGCCATGTCAAGAATGTGTCTTCTCTCTCTCTCTCTCTCTCTCTCTCTCTCTCTCTCTCTCTCTCTCTCTCTCTCTCTCTCCACGACTCCACTCCTTCCCACGTGTTTGCATGTCGTATGTCATGTCACACACGAGCAAGGGAAACGCTCGCACGTGCATAAACACACACACACACACACACACACACACACACACACACACACACACACACACACAGAGAGAGAGAGAGAGAGAGAGAGAGAGAGAGAGAGAGAGAGAGAGAGAGAGAGACTCAAGAGTGACAACATGTTTTCCAAGTTTTTGGGCCAAGCAGACAGAGTTATCTTTCTTCCAGTGTATATTCCAGTTTGACTATGGTGACAGGTGTGTGTGTGTGTGTGTGTGTGTGTGTGTGTGGTGTGTGTGTGTGTGTGCGTCCTTTCTCTCCCAACACTTTCTTACTACCACAAAGCAACGACAATAGTTAAATACGGACTTTGTATATGTAAATTTTCTAGGTATAAACTGATTTCTAATGTCGTTATATTTGTTACATTTCATTACAAAATGAAATTCATCACCAAGGTCATTCTGGTCGCAGTCCCGACAGAATCGTTCATCGTGAGGTATTCCAAATCGTCTGCCAATTTCTATCATGAGTTTATGATTGCCACAGCGAAACCGAATCAGTGGGTATATATAAACATCAGGCAACGTTTTGAAATATTTTTCACGGCGAAACTCTTCTTTTAAAAATTTCTGTAAAATAAACGAACTGGCACTCAGATATGGAAAGTAAAGAAAAATGTCGCTGTTTTTTTTTCTCATTTAAGAAATGTGTTTCATTCTGAAAAAGTTTCTCAATGTCATAACAGATAAATGGCACAGAATAAATTACGCAAAATTTAGGTTGAGAACTTTAGGTTTTAATGCGAACAAAAAAGATGGTTTGAATGTGAAACATCCACAGAATCTCCTTGTCCTGCATGTAGAGCGGACAAATTGTTCATTTTTTCCAGTTAGATATAGCGAAAAGACAAAAATGTCGCTGGCGTGTTATCATCAGATGATGAACTTGTAATTAAATCAGTGCGAAATTCATCGCGGAAGCATTGAAAATTAGACAGATGAAGGATAGTGAAATTTAAGATAATGCATTATAAGAGATATCTGAATGAATATTATCATTCATCGCATGTGGAAGAGATCAGTAAGATACAATGTCATCATTTGATTGAGTGGATGGTCGAGTCAGTCTTAAGATTTTTTTTTTTTTTTTTTTTTTTTGTTTACTGCATTACTCCTGTGCGTGAGGAGGACATAAGGAAATGTTACGAATTTATTTGTTTTTGTTACCTTTGATTTGATACACACTAGGAATGAATGTGTACTATTTGTTTGCAGGAAAGGAAGAGGGAAATGTTTTGTTCTGTTACCTCTCCCCCCTTGTCAAAGACCTCTTTGTAATGACAATAAAATATCAAAGACACACACACACACACACACACACACACACACAAACACGTGCGTGCACACGCGCGCACGCACGCACGCACGCACGTACACACATCAACATACGTCATACGGAGACCGAGTTGTTGTGACCATTTGTTCGGACCAATATCAATGTGACAGCAGTTTGCCACTCGTTGGCTGGAGAGAATACAGACAGAATCCACTCACATCATGTAGTAATGCAAAAGTGTCGATAATACACTCACATACAATTTCGAAATCGAAAAACATAGAAGTAGGTAATGATGCATACACGTATAGCGAGCGTTCTTTTGTGCCGACTATTCCACACATTATACGAACATTTTGTGATACATACATGTATAGTGTTCTTTTGATTCGACTATTACACACATTAGACAAACATTTTGTGATACATACACGTAAGGTACTCTTTTGTGCCGACTGTTACACACATTATACAAACATTTTATGATATACACAGGTACACTGTTCTTTTAATTCGACTAGATACCACATTATAAAAACAATGTTATGATATATACACGTACCGTGTTCTTTTGACTCGGCTATTACATACATTATACAAACATTCTTGTGATATATACACGCACATTGTTCTTTTGATTCGAGTATTACACACCACATTATACAAACATTCCTGTGATATATACGCGCACAGTGTTCTTTCGATTCGACTAGATACACACATTATACAAAAAATTCTTGTGGTATATACACGTACACAGTTCTTTTCATTCCAGTATTATACACATTGTACAAACATCCTTGTGATATATACACGTACACTGTTCTTTTGATTCGAGTATTACACACATTGTACAAACATCCTTGTGATATATACACGTACACTGTTCTTTTGATTTGAGTATTACACACATTGTACAAACATCCTTGTGATATATACACGTACACTGTTCTGTTGATTCGAGTATTACACACAATTGTACAAACATCCTTGTGATATATACACGTACACTGTTCTGTTGATTCGAGTATTACACACATTGTACACTGTTCCTTGTGATATTACACGTACACTGTTCTGTTGATTCGAGTATTACACACATTGTACATTGTACAAACATGTTCTGTTGATTCGAGTATTACACACATTGTACCTTGTGATATCACACGTACACTGTTCTGTTGATTCGAGTATTACACACATTGTACAAACATCCTTGTTTACACTGTTCTTCGATTCGAGTATTACACACATTGTACAAACATCCTTGTGATATATACACGTACACTGTTCTTTTGATTCGAGTATTACACACATACACTGTGATATACACGTTTGTTCTTTTGATTCGAGTATTACACACATTGTACAAACATCCTTGTGATATATACACGTACACTGTTCTCTTTTTTGATTCGAGTATTACACACATTGTACAAACATCCTTGTGATATATACACGTACACTGTTCTTTTGATTCGAGTATTACACACATTGTACAAACATCCTTGTGATATATACACGTACACTGTTCTTTGATTCGAGTATTACACACATTGTACAAACATCCTTGTGATATATACGTACACTGTTCTTTTGATTCGTATTACACACATTGTACAAACATCCTTGTGATATATACGCGTACACTGTTCTTTTGATTCGAGTATTACACACATTGTACAAACATCCTTGTGATATATACGCGTACACTGTTCTTTTGATTCGAGTATTACACACATTGTACAAACATCCTTGTGATATATACGCGTACACTGTTCTTTTGATTCGAGTATTACACACATTGTACAAACATCCTTGTGATATATACGCGTACACTGTTCTTTTGATTCGAGTATTACACACATTGTACAAACATCCTTGTGATATATACACGTACACTGTTCTTTTGATTCGAGTATTACACACATTGTACAAACATCCTTGTGATATATACACGTACACTGTTCTTTTGATTCGAGTATTACACACATTGTACAAACATCCTTGTGATATATACACGAGTATTACACACATGTTGATATATACACGTACAACTGTTCTTTTGATTCGAGTATTACACACATTGTACAAACATCCTTGTGATATATACACGTACACTGTTCTGTTGATTCGAGTATTACACACATTGTACAAAACATCCTTGTGATATATACACGTACACTGTTCTGTTGATTCGAGTATTACACACATTGTACAAACATCCCTTGTGATATATACACGTACACTGTTCTGTTGATTCGAGATTCGAGTATTACACACATTGTACAAACATCCTTGTGATATATACACGTACACTGTTCTTTTGATTTGAGTATTACACACATTGTACAAACATCCTTGTGATATACACGTACACTGTTCTGTTGATGCCACTTCTACTTCCTTTGGACATGACTTCAGCTGTGACATGGCGTAATGTTCATATGGACATGACTTCAGCTGTGACATGGCGTAATGTTCATAATGGACATGACTTCAGCTGTGACATGGCGTAATGTTCATAATGGACATGACTTCAGCTGTGACATGGCGTCATGTTCATAATGGACATGACTTCAGCTGTGACATGGGCGTCATGTTCATAATGGACATGACTTCAGCTGTGACATGGCGTCATGTTCATAATGGACATGACTTCAGCTGTGACATGGCGTCATGTTCATAATGGACATGACTTCAGCTGTGACATGGCGTCATGTTCATAATGGACGTGACTTCAGCTGTGACATGGCGTCATGTTCATAATGGACGTGACTTCAGCTGTGACATGGCGTCATGTTCATAATGGACGTGACTTCAGCTGTGACATGGCGTCATGTTCATAATGGACGTGACTTCAGCTGTGACATGGCGTCATGTTCATAATGGACGTGACTTCAGCTGTGACATGGCGTCATGTTCATAATGGACGTGACTTCAGCTGTGACATGGCGTCATGTTCATAATGGACGTGACTTCAGCTGTGACATGGCGTCATGTTCATAATGGACGTGACTTCAGCTGTGACATGGCGTCATGTTCATAATGGACGTGGCTTCAGCTGTGACATGGCGTCATGTTCATAATGGACGTGACTTCAGCTGTGACATGGCGTCATGTTCATAATGGACGTGGCTTCAGCTGTGACATGGCGTCATGTTCATAATGGACGTGGCTTCAGCTGTGACATGGCGTCATGTTCATAATGGACGTGGCGTTCAGCTGTGACATGGCGTCATGTTCATAATGGACGTGGCTTCAGCTGTGACATGGCGTCATGTTCATAATGGACGTGGCTTCAGCTGTGACATGGCGTCATGTTCATAATGGACATGGCTTCAGCTGTGACATGGCGTCATGTTCATAATGGACATGGCTTCAGCTGTGACATGGCGTCATGTTCACAATGGACATGGCTTCAGCTGTGACATGGCGTCATGTTCACAATGGACATGGCTTCAGCTGTGACATGGTATCATGTTCACAATGGACATGGCTTCAGCTGTGACATGGTATCATGTTCATAATGGACATGGCTTCAGCTGTGACATGGTGTCATGTTCACAATGGACATGGCTTCAAACTGTGACATGGTGTCATGTTCACAATGGACATGACTTCAGCTGTGATATGGTGTAATGTTCACAATGGACATGACTTCAGCTGTGACATGGTATCATGTTCATAATGGCTGTGACATGGTATAATGTTCATAATGGACATGACTTCAGCTGTGACATGGTATAATGTTCATAATGGACATGACTTCAGCTGTGACATGGCGTAATGTTCATAATGGACATGACTTCAGCTGTGACATGGCATAATGTTCATAATGGACATGACTTCAGCTGTGACATGGCGTAATGTTCATAATGGACATGACTTCAGCTGTGACATGGTATAATGTTCATAATGGACATGACTTCAGCTGTGACATGGTATCATGTTCATAATGGACATGACTTCAGCTGTGACATGGTATAATGTTCATAATGGACATGACTTCAGCTGTGACATGGTATAATGTTCATAATGGACATGACTTCAGCTGTGACATGGTATAATGTTCATAATGGACATGACTTCAGCTGTGACATGGTATAATGTTCATAATGGACATGACTTCAGCTGTGACATGGTGTAATGTTCATAATGGACATGACTTCAGCTGTGACATGGTATTATTTTCATAATGGACATGACTTCAGCTGTGACATGGTATAATGTTCATAATGGACATGACTTCAGCTGTGACATGGTATAATGTTCATAATGGACATGACTTCAGCTGTGACATGGTATCATGTTCATAATGGACATGACTTCAGCTGTGACATGGTATAATGTTCATAATGGACATGACTTCAGCTGTGACATGGTATAATGTTCATAATGGACATGACTTCAGCTGTGACATGGTGTAATGTTCATAATGGACATGACTTCAGCTGTGACATGGTGTAATGTTCATAATGGACATGACTTCAGCTGTGACATGGTATAATGTTCATAATGGACATGACTTCAGCTGTGACATGGTGTAATGTTCATAATGGACATGACTTCAGCTGTGACATGGTATCATGTTCATAATGGCTGTGACATGGTATAATGTTCATAATGGACATGACTTCAGCTGTGACATGGTGTAATGTTCATAATGGACATGACTTCAGCTGTGACATGGTGTAATGTTCATAATGGACATGACTTCAGCTGTGACATGGTATCATGTTCATAATGGCTGTGACATGGTATAATGTTCATAATGGACATGACTTCAGCTGTGACATGGCGTCATGTTCATAATGGACATGACTTCAGCTGTGACATGGCGTCATGTTCATAATGGACATGACTTCAGCTGTGACTGTGACATGCGTCATGTTCATAATGGACGTGACTTCAGCTGTGACATGGCGTCATGTTCATAATGGACGTGACTTCAGCTGTGACATGGCGTCATGTTCATAATGGACGTGACTTCAGCTGTGACATGGCGTCATGTTCATAATGGACGTGACTTCAGCTGTGACATGGCGTCATGTTCATAATGGACGTGACTTCAGCTGTGACATGGCGTCATGTTCATAATGGACGTGGCTTCAGCTGTGACATGGCGTCATGTTCATAATGGACATGGCTTCAGCTGTGACATGGCGTCATGTTCATCATAATGGACATGGCTTCAGCTGTGACATGGCGTCATGTTCACAATGGACATGGCTTCAGCTGTGACATGGCGTCATGTTCACAATGGACATGGCTTCAGCTGTGACATGGTATCATGTTCACAATGGACATGGCTTCAGCTGTGACATGGTATCATGTTCATAATGGACATGGCTTCAGCTGTGACATGGTATCATGTTCATAATGGACATGGCTTCAGCTGTGACATGGTGTCATGTTCACAATGGACATGGCTTCAGCTGTGACATGTGTCATGTTCACAATGGACATGACTTCAGCTGTGATATGGTGTAATGTTCACAATGGACATGACTTCAGCTGTGACATGGTATCATGTTCATAATGGCTGTGACATGGTATAATGTTCATAATGGACATGACTTCAGCTGTGACATGGTATAATGTTCATAATGGACATGACTTCAGCTGTGACATGGCGTAATGTTCATAATGGACATGACTTCAGCTGTGACATGGCATAATGTTCATAATGGACATGACTTCAGCTGTGACATGGCGTAATGTTCATAATGGACATGACTTCAGCTGTGACATGGTATAATGTTCATAATGGACATGACTTCAGCTGTGACATGGTATCATGTTCATAATGGACATGACTTCAGCTGTGACATGGTATAATGTTCATAATGGACATGACTTCAGCTGTGACATGGTATAATGTTCATAATGGACATGACTTCAGCTGTGACATGGTATAATGTTCATAATGGACATGACTTCAGCTGTGACATGGTATAATGTTCATAATGGACATGACTTCAGCTGTGACATGGTGTAATGTTCATAATGGACATGACTTCAGCTGTGACATGGTATTATTTTCATAATGGACATGACTTCAGCTGTGACATGGTATAATGTTCATAATGGACATGACTTCAGCTGTGACATGGTATAATGTTCATAATGGACATGACTTCAGCTGTGACATGGTATCATGTTCATAATGGACATGACTTCAGCTGTGACATGGTATAATGTTCATAATGGACATGACTTCAGCTGTGACATGGTATAATGTTCATAATGGACATGACTTCAGCTGTGACATGGTGTAATGTTCATAATGGACATGACTTCAGCTGTGACATGGTGTAATGTTCATAATGGACATGACTTCAGCTGTGACATGGTATATAATGTCATAATGGACATGACTTCAGCTGTGACATGGTGTAATGTTCATAATGGACATGACTTCAGCTGTGACATGGTATCATGTTCATAATGGCTGTGACATGGTATAATGTTCATAATGGACATGACTTCAGCTGTGACATGGTGTAATGTTCATAATGGACATGACTCAGCTGTGACATGGTGTAATGTTCATAATGGACATGACTTCAGCTGTGACATGGTATCATGTTCATAATGGCTGTGACATGGTATAATGTTCATAATGGACATGACTTCAGCTGTGACATGGTATAATGTTCATAATGGACATGACTTCAGCTGTGACATGGTATAATGTTCATAATGGACATGACTTCAGCTGTGACATGGCGTAATGTTCATAATGGACATGACTTCAGCTGTGACATGGTATAATGTTAATAATGGACATGACTTCAGCTGTGACATGGTGTAATGTTAATAATGGACATGACTTCAGCTGTGACATGGTGTAATGTTCATAATGGACATGACTTCAGCTGTGACATGGTGTAATGTTCATAATGGACATGACTTCAGCTGTGACATGGTGTAATGCTCATAATGGACATGACTTCAGCTTTGACATGGTATAATGTTCATAATGGACATGACTTCAGCTGTGACATGTA
>JADBJO010003464.1:180000-190000 GCA_016801955.1 Conus betulinus | reverse complement strand
ACGGAAAAATACCTGTTAACAAATAAGTTCAATACCTGTTAACAAACAAGTTCAATACCTGTTAACAAACAAGTTCAATTATTGAGAAAAAATGACAAAGTCAGTGAACGAAGCAGTGCAGACAGCAAAGCTTAGGGATTTTTTTTTTTTTTTTTTTTTTTTTTTTGCTCGCAGAAAGGCTGTTCTTAGTCTGTAACACATGCACGTCATCACTTAGATCAGTAGCCAGTCGTTTCTCCATCATAAGTGAAGAAGCCATAATCCCAACAGATTATTTTCCGATCTTTCGCCAAGATTGTGACGACTCTGTTCCACTTCTAGGTTCGTTGTTTGGAGATGATTTAACAGATCGAATTTTCAAAAGGTAATCTAGACGACTTTCATAAAGTTTGCAAGCTGTCAGCCCTTTACATTATTAACAGCAGCCCGTACATTGACACCAACGAGCATTCCCTTGCTGGGTGTTCTCATCCTCTCCGCACGCACGTGTCGTTGTCTGGCATGGAGCCAGTTCCAGCCGGCAAGCACCGTGGGCCGAGTCCCCATTGTGCAATAATGATACTGGACCTGACCAGAGAGAGTGCAGAGAGCGGCAAAGACCCCCAGTTCTCATCACCAAGCAGATGGTGCCATGGTTTGCATTCAGTCATCAGGTGGAGGTCATCACCAAGCAGATGGTGCCATCGTTTGCATTCATTCATCAGGTGGAGGAGGGAACATTCCTACGTTTATTTTTACAAATCGTTCTTTCAAAATAATCCTCTCTTCACGGTGGATTCCATACATATAAATGCATGGATAATAATACACGTGTTAGTGATACATCGACAAAGATGCCCAACATGAAGGAAAAATACTCTGTTTGGACTGCTGTAAGGATACGGCGCTGTTGTCAGCGTAAGGGGCCCACAAACATAGAGACGACCTCGTCATCAAACTGGTCTGTGATTATAGTGAAATGCAGATACTGAGGTGTTGGCTGGTTTGATTCTTGTCTTGGTCGCCACTTTCTAAAAGCATGTTAATACCAAAACTATGTACAGATAAAAATTCAGAATGAATATGTACAAGCTTGATTAATTCCTGGAAACTGACACCCCCCCAAAAACAAACAAACAAACAAACAAAAAAAACGGCTCACTCACAACGCACGAGTTGGCACATTTGGTGCTAATCATGAACTATCCGCCGTGCGTTGTTCTTTCTCTTGGAGATCAGATTCCAAGGCTTTGAGGAACCGTTGTTCCACGGCGCGCCATCGACGTTCTTGCAGCAGTTGAGATTGTAGAGGAAGGGGTTGAGCGCGGAGTTGAGAGGCAGCACCAGCACGGCCATGCCCACGTTGACCTCCCCTGGCACAGACACTCCCTGGGCGGCAGAAGACCCAGCACTCCGATAGGAAACCAGCACAGGAAGTCCGACACAGCGATGGTGATGAGTCTCCGGGCGATGTTGACGTCCTGATTCTTCCGTGTAGAGTCCGACCCCACAGCCATGCTGTTGGCACGGATGGACCAATAGATGGACATCTGCCCAAGGCGATGAACAAGAACAGGATGAAATTCAGAACGATGAGGATGCCGAAAGCGTAATTTCGTCCCGAGAATTCGTCTCTGGTGACAGGAAGCGGGATGCAGATGCCTGTGCGGGAATAGAACTCCCAGTGCGCTGTAGCGGGCACCAGAGGAACCAGGGCGATGACCATGGCGAGGAGCCAGGCTAGGGAGCACGTGAGGTGGGAAGACCTGGTGGTAAACCTCAAGCCACTGAGCGGGAACCGGAGAGCTAGGAACCTGTCCAGCGTGATGAGGCAGACGATGCAAGCCGACAGCTCACTGGACAGAAGAGACAGGAAGCCAGCCACCTGACACGTCCACCGCGCCTCCAGCTGCGGTCCTTCCACAGGTAGGTCCCCCTGTACAGGTGGTCCGCCCCGCCGATGATCACCAGGTACACTCCCATCAGGAAGTCGGACACACACAGGTGGGGACACGAAGACACTGAACCCAGACTTCCTCTTGCGCCCCAGAACACACAGCCTGACGACAAAGCTGCCCACGTTGCCGGTCACAGCAAACACAGCGAACACAGACAGCACCGCTCGGTAAACATCTGATCGCAACAGAGACTGGCAAGAGGAGATTTCATCAAACGGTGCCAGACAGTTCTTCAGATGGAAATAGGACGGTAGCATTGAAGGGCAGCACAGTTTATAATTTTCTCCGTAAAGGTGTTGGAATTCTTTCAGGTTTTTGAACACATTTCTTTGGAAGTCTTTTAATGGACATCCTCGCACGTCCACAACAGAGAGATATTTGAAGGTATCAAAGGAGCCTTCTAGTTGCTGGATGCCAGTGTGGGATAAATTGAGTGTTTTCAGATTCGGTGCAAAATCAAGGTTCCCGACCGTGAATGTGTCCATGGTGATGCGAGATATGTCCAAATGCACTATGTCTAGGAACACTGTTTTCACTGCATTGTCGCTGATTATAATGGATGACAACGGGTTGCCAGCTAAAACTATGTGACGCAAATTAGGCATGAATCTCAGATCACTGGTGGTGACGTCATGAAGGAGATTATCTGTCAAGTCCAAATGACGTAAATTGAGCAAAGTGACGTTGCCGAGGACAGCAATACCGCACCTGGCCAGAGTGAGATGGACCAGCAGCTTGTTGTCCGCCAGATGGGCAGGCGTCATGCCACTGTCACTGGCATCCAGGTAACGAAGCTGCTGACGTGATGATGAGCCTGGAACAGCACCGGGCATGTGAAGGCCAGCCCGTAGCACGTGCACTTCAGCGGACACCGCACGTCACAGTACACCTCGTCATCCTGAAGCGGACATTGATACTGTCTGTCACAGACGTGCTCTGCATGGAGACACACCCTGGAATTCCTACACCGATAGAGACCCGGACAACTCTGATCACTGCAGTCCACCTCGTCCTCATGACCCGGACAGTCATACATAGCGTTACACCTGACAAAGACAGGCACGCAATAGATGTCACCTGGACATTGGAAATGGTCTCTGGACACTGGTAAATTCCGTCAGGGAGAGGCTGCAAGGCGGCCATGGTGATGGCAAAAACTGGTGCTGGACTGGGGCCGGTAGTGCACGATAGCTGGAGGTGGTACCGCCAGGAACGTTTCATCCTTCGATTCGGAGTTAGCAGTGGGGTGGGCACAGCCTAAGAGGTCTTGTCGCTGCGGGCAGTCGCTAAGGGCGTCACACCAACGATGAAGCTCAATACACTGGCAAGACAAAACAGGATCTACTTTTGTTAACAGACTCAGTGTGGGTTGAGAGCTGGAAGCGAAGAAAACATAAGACTGGATGTGACACACTGAACGAACCAGGCGCAAAGAAAGATAACTCCATTAGCAATGAAACACCGTTCAGTGTGGACAGGGTGGCTGTCTGTCTGTCTGTCTGTTTGTCTGTATGTAAGTACGTACGCACGTATGTATGTATGTATGTATGTATATGTATGTATGTATGTATGTATGTATGTATGTATATATATATATGTATGTAAATCACAGTGAAGAATATCCGATCTGTAAGAGTGCTCAATACCGACAGTAGCGAGACTCAGGTGAAAAACTTGTTTCAATGTATATGTATGTATGTATGTATGTATGCCTGTATATTATATCCAACATTCATACATCGAACGCAGAATATCTTGGGGGCCGCTGGTTCAAACCCACCTGCCGGGAATCTCCACACTGCATCATGTTTCCCGTGCAGGGCGGGAACTGACAGAAATCTTCATCGGAAAGGTCAGCACAGTCCCTCCGGTGGTCACAGACCAACGTGTGTGACACCTGCTGCAACCCGTCACGACACTGGAACAGCGAGCCTCCAGTACCCCCGGCCTGTCGTCCTCTTCCGGTGGTGACGTCACCCTCCAGCGTGGCGCCCTCACACGAGAGAAAGGACAGCGTGACGTGGAGCTCGCTGCCTCTGCACGTGATATGCGGCACAGTGAAATTCCTGCGTGTTGGATAAGAGATATGGATTCCAGGTCTTTCCTGCCGCGCTGTGGCTGTGGGGGTTCAGTTTCACACAGGATGAAGACATTGTTGAAGCGTAAGTGCACGCAGACCTTTTTGAGAGTCACCCTGCGGACTGTGACTCTCTGCAACACGCCGCAAAAGGTAGCGGCGGAAGAGGACATCCAGATCGTAAGGGACGTAGGCCACAGTGTTGTCCACCCACACCACACACCAGCACGGCCGTAGCTGCAGACATGGAAAGGAAAAGCAGTGTTTGACGTTCAGTCACGACATCTTCCAGACACAAAAGCGAAATATCTATCTTTGAGCCGACGATCTTTAATAGGACCGTGCACCCACATCTTCTGCTCCATCTGAAAAATGGCCAAAATGTGGAAGCTGGGGGGGGGAGGGGGGGGGGGGGGGGGGGGGGGGGGATGATAATTATGTGGATGGCAGTCCAGAAGTCTGTCCGAAGACAAAATGGCAGCACTGGAATTAGCAACAGACAGTCGTACATTCCAGACTTTCGTTGCACTGCCAGTCTCAGTCTGCCAGTACCAGAACATGAGTAGGGGCGACAACAACTTAAGCAGCAAATTGTGAGTCACGTCATAGTATGTGTATGGGGGAAGAAGGAAGAGAAACAAGAGGTGGGTGAGAATGAGGGTGGAGGTGCAAAAAACAAAACAACAAAAAAAAAAAAAAAGTATTTAGAAAACGTGATTATGAATGTCTGGACATATATCGTTCAGCAGAATCAAACATCACAACAGCAGCCTGTTAGATAGCAAGGGCTTTCCCCGTCATAGGACAGTAACAATTTCATTCAGATCCACTTTCAGCACAGGCAGTGCAAACCCTTGTGAAGTCGGAATACAGATACACAAGTTAACTCACATACATGTAATGCCGACTTACTGACTCGGTAAGCAAGCAGCAGATCTGACCTCCTGTTGATGATAACAGATGGTTGACCTAAAACACGAATTTCAGATGTTGAACTTTTCCTAACACAGACACAAAATACTCGAAGAGGTTCAACTTAATACTTGTGAAGAAAAATCATCACAGAAAGAGTGTATATAAATCACTAAGACCCTAAACATATAGCATTACATAAATCACTAAGACCATATACATATAGCAGCTGGCTAAGTCCATCAGTGAATTAATTATCATCACAGGCTGACAGTTCTAAAAAGTACGCACACTATGATCTGCTGCGCCAGTACTTGTGCACAAAGAGTAAATACAGTTGGCTTTCCCTCGTTCCATCAGAGCAAATACAACTGACTTTCCCTCCTCCCATTATCATCAGAGCAGCAGTGCAGCAAGAGCTGACGACTAAGATAATAACAGCTCATAACGTCATATCTTGATTGAAGATTGAGATGATTAAAAACTCCTAACGTCATATCCTGATTCAAGATTGAGATGATAAAAGCTCCTAACGTCATATCGTGATTGAAGATTGAGATGATACAAGCTCCTAACGTCATATCTTGATTGAAGATTGAGATGATACAAGCTCCTAACGTCATATCATGATTGAAGATTGAGATAATAAAAGCTCCTAACGTCATATCATGATTGAAGATTGAGATAATAAAAGCTCCTAACGTCATATCTTGATTGAAGATTGAGATGACAAAAGCTCCTAACGTCATATCTTGATTGAAGATTGAGATAATAAAAGCTCCTAACGTCATATCTTGATTGAAGATTGAGATGATAAAAGCTCCTGACGTCATATCTTGCATGAAGATTGAGATAATAAAAGCTCCTAACGCAATACTTTGATCGAGGATTAAGATAATAAACGCTCCTAACGTCATATCTTGATTGAAGATTGAGATGATAAAAAAGCTCCTAACGTCAGATCTTAATTGAGATTGAGATGATAAAAGCTCCTAATGTCATATCTTGATTGAAGGGTATTTAGTGCGGTTTCAGCGGAGCTGAGATACTGAAGTGATGATTGACTGGCCAGTGTGACAGACAAAATTAGCTATTACATGGATACACTCTGAGGGGTTTTCCATGTGTTGAGTCAAACAAGCAAACAAACAAGCAAACAAACAAACATACAAAGACCGCCACCCTTTCCAAGCCATGCCTAAAATCGATCTCTCTATGCAAAAGGTGTCACACAGAAAACACTCACCGTAGGTTTGCTTTTTATTTTGTTTTTGATTTTGTGTTGTTTGTGCGTGTTTTTAATGTTTTTTTTTGTTTTGTTTCCTGGGGATGGATGGGTATGGGATGCACCACTGGATGATGAACAGATAGAAGACCATTGGTAGATTTCTGAGTCAGTGGGAACGTAAATGGATAAATGAAAGAACTGTTTATTACTAAAGTAGCGACAAGCTAAATGATCAAATCGATAAATAAAAGATCTGCTTAAAAAAAAAAACAGCGACAAAATAATTGATCAGATTACTTACTAGCCGAGTATGGCAAAACTTCTGTAGACTCTAAAAAATATGTTCCATAGCCTGTCTGTCTGTCTGCCTGTCTACCTGCAAACCCTCCTTCCCCTCCCACCCCTTTTTGGATCTCTCTCTCTCTCTCTCTCTCTCTCCACCCTCTCTCTCTCTCTCTCTCTCTCTCTCTCTCTCTCTCTCTCTCTCTCTCTCTCTCTACCATACCAGCATAAACTAGAAATACAAATTATGTACACTCCAAACGTTAACTTAGATGTGGATTTAGAGTAATACAAACCGAAGGAGCACTCGAGTAAGAGAAAGCTGCATCCAAGTTCACCACGACCATTATATAATCACTACTGGGCTGCAAGCGGTGACGCATACACATGCGCTCCCGTGGCTCCCCTACACAGTGATGGCGAGTCCCATCATGCTGGCCTAAAATTACATTCATTGATTTACTCAGTGTCACCACGCATGGACTTCAGATCTTCTGGCTTTTCAAGTGTGGTAGGGAATGCACGGACTGGCAAGCATGCAGACGTCGAGAGAGAGAAATACGAAATGAAACTGCACAACAGTTATTGATGACATCAGTAAATTTGCAGATTTTCTTCTGCCCTGACCAGCTCCTACCTGGGGATGCCTTTGCTACTGGCACTTTTGGGGAAGACTGGGGTCACACAGGCACTATTGGGAAGACTGGGGTCACACAGGCACTATTGGGAAGACTGGGGTCACACAGGCTCTATTGGAAAGACTGGGGTCACACAGGCACTATTGGAAGACCGGGGTCACACAGGCTCTATTGGAAGACTGGGGTCACACAGGCACTATTGAGAAGACTGGGGTCACACAGGCATTATTGGAAAGACTGGGGTCACACAGGCACTATTGGGAAGACCGGGGTCACACAGGCTCTATTGGAAGACTGGGTCACACAGGCACTATTGGGAAGACCGGGGTCACACATGCTCTATTAGGAAGACTGGGGTCACACAGGCACTATTGGGAAGACTGGGGTCACACATGCTCTATTGGGAAGACTGGGGTCACAGGCACTATTGGGAAGACTGGGGTCACACACAGGCACTATTGGAAGACTGGGGTCACACAGGCACTATTGGGAAGACTGGGGTCACACAGGCACTATTGGGAAGACTGGGGTCACACAGGCACTATTGGGAAGACTGGGGTCACACAGGCACTTTTGGGAAGACTGGGGTCACACAGGCACTATTGGGAGGACTAGGGTCACACATGCTCTATTGGGAAGACTGGGGTCACATAGGCACTATTGGGAAAGACTGGGGTCACACAGGCACTATTGGGAAGACTGGGGTCACACAGGGACTATTGGGAAGACTGGGGTCATACCGTCTCAATTGGGAAGACTGGGATCACACAGACTCTGTTGGGAAGATTGGGATCACACAGTGGAGTTTCAACCACCTTACGGATGCGTCTCTGAGTGTGTTGCGCAAATTTCTTGACCAACACTGCAGGTGTCTGTATCTCTCGGGCCTGGTTGACGCTGGGATATATATTATGAAAGTGAGCGTGGAGTAAATCCTTGTCATACAGCCTCAGACCAGAATGGACATCCTTAGCATCATCTTGATCATCCTCATCCTCATCGATCAGCATTAAAAAAAAAAGTCTCATATTCTGTGGCCCTTCATACCCTGCTCTCATGGCGACCTCAGTTTGGATGTCCTCTTCACATCTACAGCCTTGGTGTGATTCTGTTGGGGTCACCAGTATTGGCAAATTTGGGGGACTGTCGTTGGACAGACATGATGGTAGACTTCAGAGGGAAAGCTCACTCATTCTGACTATGCAACTAAGCAATTATTGTCGTCAGTAGCGAGCTCAGAAGGTGGTCTGTGTATGCTGGATCAAAACAGGCATCACTGACCACCACCAAAGTGACTTGGCAGCAGTGCAGTGTCTCCTCCAGTGGGTTGCCTCCGCACAGCTGGACACTGCCTGTTCCCTGTGGATTGCTGGTGCCCGGTGCTGTAGCTGTGGGGGTGCAGAATGAGCGCCGTGGGTGCGATGCCACTTAGGTGGCATAGAAAATGGGAAAGCAAAGAAACAAACGAACAAACAAACAAAAAGAAAGAAATACAATCCTTTGCTTACATATCCGGTACACTGTAGGAAGCGGACGTTAAGCCCAGCACCACTTCCTTGTCCATCGTTCTGGCGTCAGCCAAAGATTCCGTCACAGCCTTCCACTCCCT
This sequence comes from Conus betulinus, assembly GCA_016801955.1. Lineage (NCBI taxonomy): Eukaryota > Metazoa > Mollusca > Gastropoda > Neogastropoda > Conidae > Conus > Conus betulinus. The sequence continues at coordinate 181,317 of JADBJO010003464.1, read as the reverse complement.
GTGTGTTCCCAGTATTGCCAAATGCCCCCCATCTCTCTGGCAGGCCTGTGGAGAACACACGAAAACCACAAAACAGTCCACACCTTCCAGTAGGAGAACAGACATATTCTGGAAGAGGGTGGTAGGGGGAACAACCATTCTGCTCTCTGTGATCTCTGAGACATGAGGAAGAGGCTCTAGCCACTGTACAGTGCCCGTTCCCTGCTCTGTGGCTGGCTGCTTACAGCTGTACAGTGCCCGTTCCCTGCTCCGTGGCTGGCTGCTTACAGCTGTACAGTGCCCTTTCCCTGCTCCGTGGCTGGCTGCTTACAGCTGTACAGTGCCCGTTCCCTGCTCCGTGGCTGGTTGCTTACAGCTGTACAGTGCCCGTTCCCTGCTCCGTGGCTGGCTGCTTACAGCTGCACATTGCCCGTTCCCTGCTCTGTGGCTGGCTGCTTACAGCTGCACAGTGCCCGTTCCCTGGTCTGTGGCTGGCTGCTTACAGCTGCACAGTGCCCGTTCCCTGGTCTGTGGCTGGCTGCTTACAGCTGTACAGTGCCCGTTCCCTGCTCTGTGGCTGGCTGGTTACAGCTTGTCAAGCCCCATGCCTTCATGAAGAGAAGTCGTTTAAAGTGGAAAAGACACAGTGGAATGCATCACTGAACCAAAAATAATGCAGTACCCCCTTGTGTCGTTTGCATGCAGGCCATTCCTTTTACACCCACTCTTTTCTTTTAAATGGTGAAGAAGCTCCGTGGTGCATTCCATGTCAAGTACCACTCACAGTGAAACATATTCCTTTAGGGTGTTGGGACTTGCACGATGTGAGACATAAACACTTTACAGCAGACTCCATGAAAACCTTGTTCAGAGATTTCCCACCCTGATGCGATCTTTGAATCTCTGAAAGAGATTAACATTTTTTCATCTGATCTAAGACTTTATGGAGCAAAGATTTTTTTTAACAAAAATGTTTGATGTGTTTTTTTGGGAGGTGCATTTTAAAAGTGTTGTGTGAATGAATGACTTGAGTTGAATTCAACGTGGTGACAGCCCGGACATGGCCCTTTGCGGTCGGCTGGGCTATAAGCAACATTACCCTAACGTACAACTCATCTCCAACTGCCGCAGTCTGAGGGCTTTCTCTCTGTGGGACACAGGCCATTCGTCCCGTTCTCTGGAACAGGCAGAGTTCTATGGCGGGCTGCAGAGCCTGAACACTCAAAGGACAACACTCTCCCCTCCACCGTTCAGGCAGAGTTCTATGGCAGGCTGCAGAGCCTGAACACCCAAAGGACAACAACACTCTCCCCTCCACTGTTCAGGCAGAGTTCTATG
>JADBJO010003464.1:165000-175000 GCA_016801955.1 Conus betulinus | reverse complement strand
GGACAGGGGACAGGGAGGGGGTAGCACTGTGGACAGGGGACAGGGGAGGGGGGTAGCACTGTGGACAGGGGAGGGGTAGCACTGTGGACAGGGGACAGAGGAGAGGGGGGTAGCACTGTGGACAGGGGACAGGGGAGGGTAGCACTGTGGACAGGGGACAGGGAGGGGGTAGCACTGTAAACAGGGACAGGGAGGGGGTAGCACTGTGGACAGGGGACAGGGGAGGGGTAGCACTGTGGACAGGGGGGGACAGGGGAGGGGGTAGCACTGTGGACAGGGGACAGGGAGGGGGGTAGCACTGTAGACAGGGGACAGGGAGGGGTAGCACTGTGGACAGGGGACAGGGAGGGGGTAGCACTGTGGACAGGGGACGGGAGGGGGTAGCACTGTGGACAGGGGGACAGGGAGGGGGTAGCACTGTGGACAGGGGGGAGGGGTAGCACTGTGGACAGGGGACAGGGAGGGGGTAGCACTGTGGACAGGGGACAGGGGAGGGGTAGCACTGTGGACAGGGGACAGGGGAGGGGGGGTAGCACTGTGGACAGGGGACAGGAGGGTAGCACTGTGGACAGGGGACAGGGGAGGGGGTAGCACTGTGGACAGGGGACACAGAGGAGGGGGTAGCACTGTGGACAGGGGACAGGGAGGGGGTAGCACTGTGGACAGGGGACAGGGAGGGGGGGTAGCACTGTGGACAGGGGACAGGGGAGGGGGTAGCACTGTGGACAGGGGACAGAGGAGGGGGTAGCACTGTGGACAGGGGACAGGGAGGGGGTAGCACTGTGGACAGGGGACAGGGGAGGGGGTAGCACTGTGGACAGGGGACAGGGAGGGGGTAGCACTGTGGACAGGGGACAGGGAGGGGGGGGGGTAGCACTGTGGACAGGGGACAGGGAGGGGTAGCACTGTGGACAGGGGAGGGGGGTAGTAGCACTGTGGACAGGGGACAGGAGGGTAGCACTGTGGACAGGGGACAGGGAGAGGGTAGCACTGTGGACAGGGGAGGGGGTAGGGTGGACAGGGGACAGGGGAGGGGGGCACTGTGGACAGGGGGGGGGGGTAGCACTGTGGACAGGGGAGGGGGTAGCACTGTGGACAGGGGAGGGGGGGGTAGCACTGTGGACAGGGGAGGGGGGGGGGTAGCACTGTGGACAGGGGGGGGGGGGGTAGCACTGGGGACAGGGGGGGGGTAGCACTGTGGACAGGGGACAGGAGGGTAGCACTGTGGACAGGGGACAGGGAGGGGGTAGCACTGTGGACAGGGGACACAGGGGGGGAGCACTGTGGGACAGGGGACAGGGGAGGGGGTAGCACTGTGGACAGGGGACAGGGGACAGGGGGTAGCACTGTGGACAGGGGACAGGAGGGTAGCACTGTGGACAGGGACAGGGGGGGGGTAGCACTGTGGACAGGGGACAGGGGGGTAGACACTGGACAGGGGAGGGAGGGGAGTAGCACTGTGGACAGGGGAGGGGGTAGCACTGTGGACAGGGGACAGGAGGGGGGTAGCACTGTGGACAGGGGGGGGAGGGAGGGGGGGGGGCACTGTGGACAGGGGACAGGGGAGGGGTAGCACTGTGGACAGGGGGGGGGGGGGGGGAGGGGGGGTAGCACTGTGACAGGACAGGGGACAGGGAGGGGGTAGCACTGTGCACAGGGGACAGGGAGGGGGTAGCACTGTGGACAGGGGACAGGGGAGGGGGGTAGCACTGTGGACAGGGGACAGGGAGGGTAGCACTGTGGACAGGGGACAGGGGAGGGGGTAGCACTGTGGACAGGGGACAGGGAGGGGGTAGCACTGTGGACAGGGGACAGGGAGAGGGGTAGCACTGTGGACAGGGGACAGGGAGGGGGTAGCACTGTGGACAGGGGACAGGGAGGGGGTAGCACTGTGGACAGGGGGGGACAGGGAGAGGGGTAGCACTGTGGACAGGGGACAGGGGAGGGGGTAGCACACTGTGGACAGGGGACAGGGAGAGGGGTAGCACTGTGGACAGGGGACAGGGGAGGGGGGGGGGTAGCACTGTGGACAGGGGACAGGGGGGGTGGTAGCACTGTGGACAGGGGGACAGGGGGGGGGTAGCACTGTGGACACTGGGGACAGGGGACAGGGAGGGGGTAGCACTGTGGACAGGGGACAGGGGGGGGGGTAGCACTGTGGACAGGGGAGGGGGGAGGGGTAGCACTGTGGACAGGGGACAGGGGGGGGGGTAGCACTGTGGGAGGAGGGGGGGGGGGTAGCACTGTGGACAGGGGAGGGGGGGGGGGGTGTGTGGACAGGGGACAGGGGAGGGGGTAGCACTGTGGACAGGGGACAGGGAGGGGGGTAGCACTGTGGACAGGGGACAGGGGAGGGGGTAGCACTGTGGACAGGGGACAGGGGGGGGGGGTAGCACTGTGGACAGGGGACAGGGAGGGGGTAGCACTGTGGACAGGGGACAGGGGAGGGGGGGTAGCACTGTGGGGACAGGGGACAGGGACAGGGGGGGGGAGTAGCACTGTGGACAGGGGACAGGGGAGGGGGTAGCACTGTGGACAGGGGACAGGGGGAGGGGGTAGCACGTGGACAGGGGACAGGGGAGGGGGGACAATGGACAGGGGGGGGGCACTGTGGACAGGGGACAGGGGAGGGGGGGTAGCACTGTGGACAGGGGACAGGGGAGGGGGGTAGCACTGTGGACAGGGGGACAGGGGAGGGGGTAGCACTGTGGACAGGGGAGGGGGAGGCACTGTGGACAGGGGGACAGGGGAGGGGGGAGGGGGGGGGGAGCACTGTGGACAGGGGAGGGGGGTGAGTAGGGGGTAGCACTGTGGACAGGGGACAGGGAGGGGGGGTAGCACTGTGGACAGGGACAGGGGGGGGGGGTAGCACTGTGGACAGGGGAGGGGGGGAGGTAGCACTGTGGACAGGGGAGGGGGGTAGTAGCACTGTGGACAGGGGAGGGGGGGGGTAGCACTGTGGACAGGGGACAGGGGAGGGGTAGCACTGTGGACAGGGGACAGGGGAGGGGGGGAGCACTGTGGACAGGGGACAGGGAGGGGGTAGGTAGCACTGTGGACAGGGGACAGGGGAGGGGGTAGCACTGTGGACAGGGGACAGAGGAGGGGGTAGCACTGTGGACAGGGGACAGGGAGGGGGGGGGGGGCACTGTGGACAGGGGACAGGGAGGGGGGGGTAGCACTGTGGACAGGGGACAGAGGAGGGGGTAGCACTGTGGACAGGGGACAAGGGGACAGAGGAGGGGGGTAGCACTGTGGACAGGGGACAGACAGAGGAGGAGTCGCACTGTGGACAGGGGACAGGGAGGGGGGTAGCAGCACTGTGGACAGGGGGACAGGGAGGGGGTAGCACTGTGGACAGGGGATAAGAGGGGGAGCACTGTGGACATGGGACAGAGGAGGGGGGGGGGGGACTGGGGGGCACTGTGGACAGGGGGAACAGGGGAGGGGTAGCACTGTGGACAGGGGACAGAGGAGGAGTCGCACTGGACAGGGGACAGGGGACAGGGGGGGGGGGGAGCACTGTGGACAGGGGACAGGGGGAGGGGGTAGCACTGTGGACAGGGGACAGAGGAGGAGTCGCACTGTGGACAGGGGACAGGGAGGGGGTAGCACTGTGGACAGGGGACAGGGGAGGGGGAGGGGGTAGCACTGTGGACAAGGGACAGTGGAGGAGTCGCACTGTGGACAGGGGACAGGGAGGGGGGTAGCACTGTGGACAGGGGACAGGGGAGGGGTGCACTGTGGACAGGGGGACAGGGAGGGGTAGCACTCTGGACAGGGGACAGGGGAGGGGGGGTAGCACTGTGGACAGGGGACAGAGGAGGGGGGGGGCACTGTGGACAGGGGACAGGGGAGGGGGGGGGGGTAGCACTGTGGACAGGGGACAGAGGAGGGGGGTACTGTAGCACTGTGGGGGAGGGGACAGGGGAGGGGGGGGGTAGCACTGTGGACAGGGGACAGGGGAGGGGGGAGGGTAGCACTGTGGACAGGGGACAGGGGAGGGGTAGCACTGTGGACAGGGGACAGGGAGGGGGGGTAGCACTGTGGACAGGGGGACAGGGGGAGGGACATGGGTAGGGTAGCACTGTGGACAGGGGAGGGGAGGAGGGTAGCACTCTGGACAGGGGGACAGGGGAGGGGTAGCACTGTGGACAGGGGACAGAGGAGGGGGTAGCACTGTGGACAGGGGACAGGGGAGGGGGGGAGCACTGTGGACAGGGGACAGGGAGGGGGGTAGCACTCTGGACAGGGGACAGGGGAGGGGGTAGCACTGTGGACAGGGGGACAGGGGGGGGGTAGCACTGTGGACAGGGGACAGGGGAGGGGGGGGGGGTGGACAGGGGACAGAGGAGGGGGTAGTGGACTGTGGACAGGGGACAGGGGAGGGGGTAGCACACTGGGGACAGGGGACAGGGGAGGGGGTAGCACTGTGGACAGGACACTGGGACAGGGGACAGGGGGGGGTAGCCACTGTGGACAGGGGACAGGGGAGGGGGTAGCACTGTGGACAGGGGACAGGGGAGGGGGGGTAGCACTGTGGACAGGGGACAGGAGGGGTAGCACTGTGGACAGGGGACAGGGGGGGGGGGTAGCACTGTGGACACGGGACAGGAGGGTAGCACTGTGGACAGGGGAGGGGGTAGCACTGTGGACAGGGGACAGGGGAGGGTAGCACTGTGGACAGGGGGGGGGTAGCACTGTGGACAGGGGACAGGGGAGGGGGGTAGCACTGTGGACAGGGGACAGGGGAGGGGGGGGGTAGCACTGTGGACAGGGGACAGGGGAGGGGGTAGCACTGTGGACAGGGGACAGGGAGGGGGTAGCACTGTGGACAGGGGACAGGGAGGGGGTAGCACTGTGGACAGGGGAGGGGGTAGCACTGTGGACAGGGGACAGAGGAGGGGGTAGCACTGTGGACAGGGGAGGGGGTAGCACTGTGGACAGGGGACAGAGGAGGGGGTAGCACTGTGGACAGGGGACAGGAGGGTAGCACTGTGGACAGGGGACAGGGAGGGGGTAGCACTGTGGACAGGGGAGAGGGAGGGAGTAGCACTGTGGACAGGGGACGGGGGGGGGGGGGGGGGGGGGGTAGCACTGTGGACGATGGGATGGGGGGGGGGGGGGGGGGGGGGGGGTAGCACTGTGGATGGTGGACAGGGCGGGGGTAGGACTGTGGACGATGGGACAAAGGGGGGTGGGGGGTAGCACTGTGGACGATGGGACGGGGGGGGGGGGGGGGGGGGGGGTAGCACTGGGGATGATGGGACGGGGGGGGGGGGGTAGCACTGTGGATGGGGGGACAGGGCGGGGGTAGGACTGTGGACGATGGGACAGGTGTGGGGGATAGGACTGTAGATGATGGGACGGGGGTGGGGGGGGGGGGTAGCACTGGGAACGGGAGGGGTTAGCACTTTGGACGATGGAACGGGGGGGGGGGGGGGGGGGGGGTGGTAGAACTGTGGACGATGGGGACGGGGGGGGGGGTTAACACTGGGATGATGGAATGGGGGAGGGGGGATAGCACTATGGATGGGGGGGGGACAGGGCGGGGGTAGGACTGTGGACGATGGGACAGGGGCGGGGGTAGGACTGTGGACGATGGGACGGGGTTGGGGGCGGGGGTAGCACTGTGGATGGGGGGAGGTGGGGGGGGGGGGGGGGTAGCGCTGTGGACGATGGGACAGAGGGGTAGCACTGTGGATGGGGGAAAGGGCGGGGGTAGGGACTGTGGATGATGGGACGGGAGATGGAGGTAGCACTTTGGACGATGGGACGGGGGGGTGGGGGGGGGGGGGGGGGGGGGGGGGGGATGAGGGGGGGTAGCACTTTGGACGATGGGACGGGAGGGGGGGGGGGGCGTAGCACTGTGTACGATGGGATGGGGTGAGTGACGTGAGGCTCTGAGGTGGCACAGAAGACAAGATAAGAAAAAGGAAGCGTCACATTAATTTCCGTGTGTTTGCTATCACATTAATTGCTGAGTGTTGTTCGTCACATTAATTGCCGAGTGTTGTTCGTCACATTAATTGCCGAGTGTTGTTCGTCACATTAATTGCCGAGTGTTGTTCGTCACATTAATTGCCCGAGTGTTGTTCGTCACATTAATTGCCGAGTGTTGTTCGTCACATTAATTGCCGAGTGTTGTTCGTCACATTAATTGCCTTGTGTTGCATCACATTAATTGCCGAATGTTGTTCGTCACATAAATTGCCGATGTTGTACGTCACATTAATTGCCGAGTGTTGTGCGTTACATTAATTGCCGAGTGTTGTTCGTCACATTAATGCCGAGTGGTGTTCGTCACATTAATTGCCGAGTGTTGTGCGTCACATTAATCGCCGAATGTTGTGCGTCACATTAATTGCCGAGTGTTGTTCGTCACATTAATCGCCGAGTGTTGTGCATCACATTAATTGCCGAGTGTTGTACGTCACATTAATTGCCGAGTGTTGTACGTCACATTAATCGCCGAGTGTTGTGCATCACATTAATCGCCGAGTGTTGTGCGTCACATTAATTGCCGGTGTTGTATCACATTAATTGCCGAGTGTTGTTATTCACATTAATCGCCGAGTGTTGTGCGTCACATTAATCGCCGAGTGTTGTGCGTCACAATAATTTTTGAGTGTTGTACGTCACATTCATTGCCGAGTGTTGTTCGTCATGGATCATCCTTCGTCCTGTACATCCTCCATCTCCCCCCCCCCCCCCCCCCCATCCCCACAGCTCTCCCTCAGTTCTGTAACTCCACCTCTCCCTCCTTTCCTATATCCATCACCCACTCCCCACTCCTGCTGAAAGAGTCGACACAACTAAATTCATGTCCATCACAGTCAACAAACATACACCAGTCTATCCTGACAACAGCCGGAAATGGATAGTCAAGGGCAATAGTAGTAGTAGTAGTAGTAGTAGTAGTAGTAGTAGTAGTAGTAGTAGTAGTAATAGCAGGACTTTCATTGTACATCGTTTAACAAAGTTAAGCGTACAAATCAGAAACAGAGATGTACATTACCCCTTGTTTGTAACACCTATGCGAACACAGACGTTACATGGGCAGTACAAGTCAGAAATATAGATGCACATTTACCCCTTTGTTTGTAACACGTGTGCGAACACCCACTCTCCCCCTCCTACCCACGCGGTGAAAGCCCTGATATGGCCCTTTGCGGTCGGCTGGGGCTATGAGCATTACCTTATCTCACCCCTCCCTCCCTCCCTCCCTCCCCCCGTCCTGCCTCATGTGTGAATCACCCTCGCAACATGATGATACACAGACAGCACGCGCACACACCCAGGTGAAAGGTCAACCGGAAGCGCAGCCCATAAGCGTCGCAGGGGAAAGGTCCTCGGCCACCGCCACAGCACGCGCGCACGTGCACCGCGCCTTCATCCACCCGGAAAGGGACCCTGCTGGCGTCCACTCTGACGCGGCCTCTGACCACTGACCTGGCGGAGGATGTCCCCCCCTCTCCTCCTCCTCCTCCTTCTGTCCAGATCTCCACACCCAGGGCGTCGTGTGAGTCAATCTGGGAGCAGGAGATGTAGGACTGGATGTCTTTGTGGGGCTGCTGAGGAAAGCGAAGCGGTCCCCTGCAAGAGTCACCGTGCTCCATAGGTCTTGGCTGGGCTGCAGTTCCATTTCCAGGTGCCAGCCCTTAGGCTGAAGAATGCCTGCGTGAGAAGGAGGTCGACTACAGACGTGGGCACAGTGAAAGGAAGGGAAAGAAAGAAACACTCACTTAAAGTCTTATGAGGTTAAAAAAAGAATGGCTGTAGCACCATCCTAGTGTGTCGTGTTCTTGACTCGATTTTGGAGTAGCGATAGACTGTAAATATTGTGAAATTACCAGCAAAGTCAGAAGTACATGTGCATATCCTCATCATCTTCAAACACTACTTTCCTTACGTAAAAAACGTGCGCGCGCGCGCGCGCACACACACACACAGACACACACACACAGACACAGACACAGACACACACACACACACACACACACACACACACACACACACACACACACACACACGCACGCACGCACGCACGCACACACGCACACACGCACGCGCTAAACACAAAATATCTCTATTTTGCTAGTCTATGTGTGTTTTCGAGCAGTCATGCTAAGTTGCTTCAAAAGTGGAACTTACGTTGGTTTTCTGAGACATAGACAACCTGGAAGAGATCGTGAGCTTCTTTGGTGGACAAGGGCGGAAATTCTGTGCTGACCACAGCCTTGGTGCCACGTTCTCCTCCTCCACCGGTCAGGTTGATGCCAGCTGACACTGATGGGGAATGCATACTGCTCTGGAAGCTGTTCAGCATCGTGATGCTAAGTGTCGTGTAGGGTGGATGGTGCCATTATCAAAGCTTGTGCTGTTTCCGCTGAAGGGCGGTTCCAAGTCGTCAGGAGTGGAAACAACATCTGCAGACAGGAGTGACATCAGGTGACGACAATCCAGGTTTATTATCTCGTGATGTTGTTTGTCACGTGTGAACGTACACTGTCATTGTGTTGTTACAGCATGAAATTTGATGCTGTAGTGTGTAAAAGCTAGGACGTGGGGTGTTCGTGTGGAGAGAGAGGCTGTTTGACACACGAAAGCAGTGGGTGAGTGAGTGAGTGAGTGAGTGTGTGTGTGTGTGTGTGTGTGTGTGTGTGTGTGTGTGTGTGTGTGTGTGTGTGTGTGTGTGTAAGCGTGTACACACACATAGACACACACAGACACAGACACACAGACACAGACACAGACACAGACACACACACACACACACACACACACACACACACACACACACACACACACACACACACACACACACACACACACACACACACACAAACACACACACGTCTGCGTGCGTGAAAAAAGAAAGGAGGAGAAAATGTCACAATTCGCGATAATTTGTCTAAAGAAGAAGAAGAAGAAGAAGAAGAAGAAGAAGTCTTTAAAGGTAAGAAATCTATTATTATGTACATCGAATAATTGGTGGATAAATAGAATATTTTCGGCAAACCATTGTTTAACAAATACAGCATGTCTGTCCCTCAATATATGGCTGTTATAATGAATGCATTCAGCCAAACATTCTGCAGGCTTTAATGGAAGACATTTCCGGTAAAGGCGCTTGTATTGTCTCAGGACATCTGTTCAAAAAGGGTTTTTATAGCATTTCAAACAAGCATGCACATATTCTTGCCCCAGTTTTGCTAACTTTATAAACTTTGAAAATAAATAAAAAAAAACGAAAGTCTGTAGACTTCCTTCATAACTTAACCTTTCAGCCAGGATAGTTTCAATGAGGTAATATATGCTTGTACATCAATCATCTGCAACCCGCCATCAACATATGGTTTACAGACGACACTTTTCTTTATCTTAGCAGGTTTATTGTTCCATAAAAAGCAAATAGAGACGACTGTAATTCTTTAACACATTTCACTGGTGGATCAGGTAAATTTATGAAAAGGTTAGTAAGTTTTGTCATGACTAGTGTTTTCATTATTGTTATCCTACCTAATGGAGAAAGATCCCTTTTATTCCATCTACCCAATAATCTTCTGATATTGTGTAATTTTCCATGATAGTTTATTTCGGTCGTTCTTTTCAGGTCTAAGCAAAACTGAACACGCAATATTCTAAAAGGAGAAAATGCCACAATTCGCGAGAATTTTTCTACAGAAGAAGAAGAAGAAGAAGAAATCGGCAAGGAATTACGTTTATCCTAATGCACATGCAAAAAGGCACCAAGTTAAAAAAAAAAACGAAACACACACACACACACACACACACACACACACACACACACACACACACACACACACACACACACACACACACACACACACACACACACTACTTCCAAGGTAAAGAGACTGTGGGCGGAAATCAAAACAAATGTTCAAAACTTGAAGGACCGTATCCCCCAAACACGAACAAATGAATCACAAGACAAAACGCGACGCGTTTCGACCTCTTGGGTCTTCTTCAGGCA
>JADBJO010003464.1:150000-162500 GCA_016801955.1 Conus betulinus | reverse complement strand
AGATATGACTGGATGCGGGCTTCCACAGACCCAGTTTGAGCAGCAGGAGGAAGGAATTCGATGTAATGTCCCGTCAGAAATAAAAGTGATCGTAATTACAGTATTGGTCTTGCATTGGAAAGTCATCATTAAAAATGTGATGTGAGTGAGAATTGGTGGGAGACAAAAAGGATATCCGAAAAGAATGATCAAAGATGGGCATTGAAATGATCTGGAGTACCGTTACAGAAAACTACTTAACAGACTTGGCAAAAAGTACGTCGATTATTTCACAAAAAGAAACATTGATAACGAATCTGAAATGCCAGTTACATTAATTTTCCTAGTGCACATAGATCACAGACTTTCATATAAGAACGGCTTCATAAACTGTCAGTCAATAATTTAACGCTGAAGGGTTACATCATTAGGACAGAAGCACTTGACGACAGGACAGTATGTAGACCGTGCTGAGTGTCATGTGATTGTGAGAGCGAAACTTGATACAGATCAGCAGACAGTAGCAGCAGAACCGTGTACACAAATTCTCTCTCTCTCTCTCTCTCTCTCTCTCTCTCTCTCTCTCTCTCTCCCTCTCTCTCTCTCTCTCTCTCACTCTCACTCACACACACACACACACACACACACACACACACACACACACACACACACACACACACACACACACACTCCCCTCTCGGTAAACCCGGCTTAGAACCGGTTGTGAAGAATCTTACAAAATGCGTCAAATCGTGTAGGTGTACATATTATCAACACATATCAGTAAAAGTGACTGTTAGTAAAAACTGCGAGAGGTGACGCATGAAATCCATTGGACATTAACTGCTCCTGTGATTCAACGCCCATCTTGCGCCGAATTTGATGTGGTTTCTCATGCCTGAAAAAGACCTAACAGGTAGAAACACGTCGTGTATTGTCTTGTTGTTCGTTTGTTCATGTTTGGGGGATACAGTACATGAAAAATCTTTTGACGATTTGTTTAGATTTCCGCCTGCTGTCGTCGTCACCACTTTACAGCTAACTGCTCCTGTGAGACTGAAACTGTACCCTGGCCCGAATTGGATGAAGATAAGTGATTGTGTTCATTTACGGTGTCCTGAGTGTTGTGTCTCTCTTGCCTGAAGAAGACCTAAGAGGTCGAAACGCGTCGTGATTTGTCTTGTGATTCGTTTGTCTACGTATTCGTTATTCGGCGGAATCATTATAAATACTTTAACATTTTTCTTTTTTTTTTTTTCAAGTTAGCTATTTTTAATATTTTTCCTAGGTATGAGCCAATCGTACTGTGTGTCCGTGCAACCGATGGGAAAAAAATGTTCACTGGGCACACACCTCGATTGCGCTTTTAGTTTCTCAGGTTCAGTGTGGTGAACGTTCTGTTAACAGACACCCCAGTTGCCCAAGTATACCATTGTTCAACCTGTCGACAGGGTCAGGTGAAAACACTGTTGAATGACTTGATGCTTGGTAGACAGTGCTGGTTCGGTCACACATCGAAGGGGTAAACTTTCCAGTACCAGTCATCGAAAGAAATTTGTGTTTTTCTCGGTACTGTTAAACATATTCAAGAGTGGCGAAGGAATGATTCTCCTTAGGCTTGTACATTCTTGTGGCTCCGAATGACAAAATAGGAGACGAGTTCAAGCATGAAAGAATGTATTAACAGCAAAGAACGGACACAAGTTAAGTGTACTTTCACACATCAGTTTTACTTATGTATACAATAGTAACAAATACAAAATAATTTCAGTCAAAACAGTCTTTGTTCTGGCTGAATTTTCCCCACATTATCTCATCGTTAAAAGAGGAGAAGTTCTGGATGAGATGAGTTGAAGTCCACTTGGTACATCAGAACTTATCTGGTGTTGGAGCGGAGTGTGGATCTCTCTCTAGTTGCTGGTGACTGGTCCACTTTCACTGTTGCAGGCTGATCTGTTTGGTCCGCTGCGCCGGGCCAGCAGCAGGCCGCGTTTTCCTTTTCCTTCTTCTAGTTTTTCTTCTTCCTGTCATCATCATCATCATCAGCAGCAGCAGCAGCAGCAGCAGCAGCAGCAGTAGCATCTTCTTCTTCTTCTTCTTCTTTGAGTGTAGACATATTTTTTTAAATACAGTTTCTGTCTAATTTTGTGGAAGCAAATCAAGAAGAAAAATAGTGTTACAGGAAAACTCTTTCAGTTTCCAGTACCAACGCCCTTCCTCACCTTGACGATCTATGTAGCAAAGCAGGGATGAAGAAGGGAGAAATCCATACCAAATCAAGTGGGATGATCACATAAAACTTACGTGTGCTTAGAGACTCTTCTCTCTCGGTCCTTGTTAGCCATACTGAGAGATAAATGTGGTTGGCGTGTACCTGGGGGCGGGTCAACACTCTTGTGGATCAGTCAACGGGGGATTCCGGAAGGTTCCAAGTACCAACCAGGGCTACCCGGCGTGCCGTCTGTCTTCAGGTGGCTGGAGCCGTGTTCTGGAACCCTTTCCAGTGTAAGGGAGGTAATCAACAAAAGATGTAGCCTGGTCTCAGTTCGGATGTGCTGAGGGAACCCCGCAGACGTGGCAGGTTTCGGGGCTTGACAGGCGGGACAACGCAGTCTCAATCTGGCTACACGCCGCAATGAGGATTTTGCACTGAAACACTATATAATCCATGCACGCGTTTTGAAGCTTACCATAAATTTGAACCAGAATTTGATGTTAAACTGATAATTGGTCAAAAGAATAACTCCCCACCAATTATTTCCCTTGTTTGGGGGAATCTTCACTGATGAAATCAGTCTTAAAACGCATGACCTTTCACGCAGTTGACACACATTTCAGGCTTTGCACTCACCCGTGACCCTTTCTTTGCGCCAGCTGCAAGAAAAAAAATAGTCCCATTTCTTTGATTTTAATCTGTCCGCTTGGAACCACCTGGCTTGTGTCTTGATGGCCATATGAAAGAAACCGAGAATTAACCTTCAGACACAACAAAAATTCTCAAAGCAATCCAGTTGCGCCAGTCTGTAAATACTCGACTCCTTTATGCTAGGCCTTGGCGCATGAATTGTTGGTGTGCAGCCAGCGCTAGCCGGGTCTGTTCGCTGAATTGGGAGTGGATTGTTGACAGACTGGAACAGGGTTCTATCCGGGTTATCTTCCGCTGCAAACATTGCTGTGCAAGTCCAATCAGAATCGCTTTCCGGGATCAGGGGTTTGATAGCTTTAATTTTGTCTTTTTACCTCCAACCTCCATTTATTCCTCACATCGTTTTCTTCCCTTTTTTTCATTTTCTCCTCCCATATTTGCATCACTTTCTTTCTTTCTTTTTCTCCTCTGTCTGTGTGTGTGTGTGTGTGTGTGTGTGTGTGTGTGTTTTTGTGTGTGTGCGCGCGCGCGCACGCGCATACAGCTTTTGATGTTAGTTGCGGGGTAGAGAAAGGTTACTGAGTGTATTCCAACGAAATCAGTGTATCAACATGCACTGCCGTCATCATTTCTACTCGATGCACGCACATGCTGGGATGAAAGCAAATGTCTGGTTACATGTACAGTGAAGCAGATATGCAAACGTCCATTTGCTCACACGCAAAGTTGCCCTCGTGGGCTCCTTACGATGGATTCACAAGATATACATGTAGATGAACCACGCACACTTCTAATGCATTCCTGGAAGTCAGTGCCTATGATAGCAAAAGTGATTATTTACATGTCGCAGATACAATACATTGTGTGAGTTGGTATGATATAGACTACTTAGGCCTTCCCTCCTTCAGTCTTACTCCCGCTTCATCCCCTTAGTCATACATTGTTCAGCAGCAGTACCTCTCCCTCCCTTTGTCATACATTGTTCAGCAGTACCTCTCCCTCCCCTTTTGTCATACATTGTTCAGCAGTACCTCTCCCTCCCCTTTGTCATACATTGTTCAGCAGTACCTCTCCCTCCCCTTTTGTCATACATTGTTCAGCAGTACCTCTCCCTCCCCTTTGTCATACATTGTTCAGCAGTGCCGCTCCCTCCCCTTTGTCATACATTGTTCAGCAGTACCTCTTCCTCCCCTTTGTCATACATTGTTCAGCAGTACCTCTCTCCCTCCCCTTTGTCATACATTGGTCAGCAGTGCCGCTCCCTCCCCTTTGTCATACATTGCTCAGCAGTGCTGCTGCCTCCCCCCTTTGTCATACATTGCTCAGCAGTGCTCCTGCCTCCCCTTTGTCATACATTGCTCAGCAGTGCCGCTCCCTCCCCTTTGTCATACATTGCTCAGCAGTGCTGCTCCCTCCCCTTTGTCATACATTGCTCAGCAGTGCTGCTGCCTCCCCTTTGTCATACATTGCTCAGCAGTGCTGCTCCCTCCCCTTTGTCATACATTGCTCAGCAGTGCCGCTCTCTCCCTCCCCTTTGTCATACATTGCTCAGCAGTGCCGCTCCCTCCCTCCCCTTTGTCATACATTGCTCAGCAGTGCTGCTCCCTCCTTCCCCTTTGTCATACATTGCTCAGCAGTGCCCCTCCCTCCCCTTTGTCATACATTGCTCAGCAGTGCCGCTCTCTCCCTCCCCTTTGTCATACATTGCTCAGCAGTGCCGCTCTCTCCCTCCCCTTTGTCATACATTGCTCAGCAGTGCCAAGAAATCAATTTGTTTTTTGTCAGGTGCTGATACGGTGCGTCTGGAACCTGTTTGACTCTCTCTCTCTCTCTCTCTCTCTCTCTCTCTCTCTCTCTCTCTCTCTCTCTCTCTCTCACCCCCTCCCCCTTCCACACACACATACCACTCTCACACACACATCCTCCCCCCACACATACATACAAACACACACATACACATCACACACGCAGACACCGCCCCCTCACACTCACCCCCACCCCCTCCCCCACACGCACACACACACGCACACACACACACGCGCACGCGCACACACACACACACACACACACACACACACACACGCACACACACACACACACACACACACACACACACACACACACACACACACACACACATCCTGTGCTAGGTCCCCTCGCTGATGTTGGTTCAGAGCTCAAGGCGTCCTCTCTCTGCTCACAGCTCAAGGCGTCCTCTCCCTGCTCACAGCTCAAGGCGTCCTCTCCCTGCTCACAGCTCAAGGCGTCCTCTCCCTGCTCACAGCTCAAGGCGTCTTCTCCCTGCTCACAGCTCAAGGCGTCCTCTCCCTGCTCACAGCTCAAGGCGTCCTCTCCCTGCTCACAGCTCAAGGCGTCTTCTCCCTGCTCACAGCTCAAGGCGTCCTCTCCCTGCTCACAGCTCAAGGCGTCCTCTCCCTGCTCACAGCGTCTTCTCCCTGCTCACAGCTCAAGGCGTCCTCTCCCTGCTCACAGCTCAAGGCGTCCTCCTCCCTGCTCATAGCTCAAGGCGTCTTCTCCCTGCTCACAGCTCAAGGCGTCCTGTCCATGCTCACAGCTCAAGGCGTCTTCTCTCTGCCCATTTTCCTTTTCAGGCAAAGCAAATCCTCGTTTATATTAGTCCCCCTTCCGCCCACCCCCACTGTCCTCCCCTTCCCTTTGTGTGACGTCAACACCTCGCGCACTGACGGATAGAATGGCTTCTCTTCGTGAGAGCGCCAATCAATTGGATCAACGCAAAGGGGAGGGGGCCTTTAAACTACACTATTGCAATGTTTAATAACAAAAAAAAAAAGTGTGTGTGTGTGTGTATGTGTGTGTGTGTGTGTGTGTGTGTGTGTGTGTGTGTGTGTGTGTGTGTGTGTGTGTGTGATATAATGTGGTGTGCTATGTCGTTGTTGAGTTCTACTAGCTCCTAGTTACTTGAAAATAAAATCTGTACCAGCAGGTACAATGTTTTTTTCCTGAGAGAGAGAGCGAGAGAGCGAGAGAGAGAGAGAGAGAGAGAGAGAGAGAGAGAGAGAGAGAGAGAGAGAGAGAGAGAGAGAGAGAGAGAATCCTACATGATGCACACACATCTTGTCTATTTTGTTCATTAGAAAGAGAGAACGTCTGGCCATCACACATCGGAATGGAGCCTGAAGCAAAGTAGAGCTAAAATACCCCGACATCATCAAAGCGGGAGACTGGACTTTTGTTTGTGATCCTAGTATCGACTGTCAAAGTTTTAGACGAATCAACAAAACTTGCGCACAAAAAAACAAAGCATTGAAATGTTTTAAGACTAAGTTAACTAAAATTCTGAGAGATTTGAACCGAAGCCTAAGGGCTACACCTGAAAAAGATCATACCATTTCAATTA
Organism: Conus betulinus; assembly: GCA_016801955.1. Taxonomy (NCBI): domain Eukaryota; kingdom Metazoa; phylum Mollusca; class Gastropoda; order Neogastropoda; family Conidae; genus Conus; species Conus betulinus. Next base: position 156,276 of record JADBJO010003464.1, on the reverse strand, counting down.
AAAAAAAAAAAAAAACTAACACACACACACACACACACACACACACACACACACACACACACACACACACACACACACGCACACACAAATAGAATTACTGAACCTACAAACGAACGAACAAATACATTATTAATAGACAAACGCGTTTCGACCTACTGGGTCATCTTCAGTTTGACAAACAACATCCACAATAATAGAAACAAAGGACAAATAAACGTAAGTCGTTTATCTCTTGTGGCTGAGTGCAAACTGTACATTGGCTGACAAAGGAAAACTACGGAACGGAACTGAGAGAAGACTGGAGCGGGTGGAGGGGAGAAGATACAAATTAAAGTGATGATATATTATCTTTAAAGGGAGAACAACAACAACAACAATAAAAAGAGCAAGAGCAGTCGTATTAACAACAGTGATGATAATGGAGGAGGAAGAAAGAGAAGAGTAGTGACAGTAATAAGAATAATGATCATAATGATAATAATAATAATAATAATAATAATAATAATAATAATAATAATAATAAGAAGAAGAAGAAGAAGAAGAAGAAGAAGAAGAAGAAATAATAATAATAATAATAATAATAATAATAATAATAATGATGATGATGATGATGATGATGATGATGATGATGATGATGATGATGATAAGAAGAAGAAGAAGAAAAAGAAGAAGAAGAAGAAGACTGTTATTTCGTTGTCTCGTCGCTGTTGTTGTTGTTGTTGTTGTTGTTGTTGTTGTTGTTGTTGTTCTTCTTCTTCTTCTTCTTCTTCTTCTTTTCTTCTTCTTCTTCTTCTCATCATTATTGTTGCCACCTTCGTCGTCGTCGTCGTCGTCGTCATCATCATCATCATCGTCATAACTATTATTATTACCATTATTATTGTTGTCGTTCTTGTTGTTGTTGTTGTTGTTGTTGTTGTTATAATCACAATTACTAAAAAAAAAAATTGTAACCACACAGAGCTAAGATCGGGAAGGCAACTGCTTTCAGAAGGAATACTTTGTATTGAGAATATTGAATTGAACTCCTCACAATTTTTAAAGCAAACAAAATTTGAATGATCTGCAAATTGTAAGAAATTAAACACGACATCAATTCTGCACAAACCGTGGGTAGAACGTGTTTCCTCACGTCAAACATGTTTGTAGATTTCATTAATCAACTTAATCAGCAATGCCAAATGTGGAATTGTGCGTGTGATAACTTAAGTAGGTTAGATAAAACATTTTATATCCGACGATAGTAGTTCGAAAATGACATTTTCAGGCAGCACAATATTGTCAAATTCTTTTTCAATGTGGTTCGGAAAATTGAGTAACAGTGTATTACTGACTACATAAACTACAGGACATTGTATCAATGTATTACAGCTACATTATTCTGTACCAATGTGTTACAGCTACATTATTCTGTATCAATGTGTAACAGCTACATTATTCTGTATCAATGTTACAGCTGCATTAGCTTGTATGAATGTGTTACAGCTACATTATTCTGTATCAATGTTACAGCCACATTATCCTGTATCAATGTGTTACAGCTACATTATTCTGTATCAATGTTACAGCCACATTATCCTGTATCAATGTGTTACAGCTACATTATTCTGTATCAATGTTACAGCTGCATTATCCTGTGTGAATGTATTACAGCTACATTATTCTGTATCAATGTGTTACAGCTACATTATTCTGTATCAATGTTACAGCTACATTATTCTATCTCAATGTTACAGCTGCATTATCCTGTATGAATGTATTACAGCTACATTATTCTGTATCAATGTTACAGCTACATTATTCTGTATCAATGTATTGCAGCCACATTATCCTGTATCAATGTGTTACAGGTACATTATTTTGTATCAGTGTGTTACAGCTACATCATTCTGTATCAATGCGTTACAGTATCCTATATCGATGTGTTACAGCTACATTATCCTGTATCGATGTGTTACAGCTACATAATCCGGTATTAATGTGTTACAGCTATATTATCCTGTATCGATGTCTTACAGCTACATTATCCTGTGTCAATGTGTTACATCGGCATTATCCAGTATCTGTGTGTTACAGTTACATTATCCTGTTTTTATGTGTTCCAGCTACATTTTCCTCTATCAGCGTGTTATAGCTACATCATCCTGTATCTTGTGTTACAGCTACATTATCCTGTATATCAATCTGTTACAGCTACATTATCCTGTATCAGTGTGTTGCTGCTACATTGTCCTGTATCAATGTGTTGCAGCTACATTATCCTGTATCAGTGTGTTACAGCTACATTTTGCTGTATCAATGTGTTATAGCTATATTATCCTGTATCAGTGTGTTATAGCTACATTATTCTGTATCAGTGTGTTATAGCTACATTATTCTGTATCAGTGTGTTATAGCTACATTATCCTGTATCAATGTGTTACAGCTACATTATCATGTATCAGTGTGTTATAGCTACATTATCCTGTATCAGTGTGTTACAGATACATTATCCTGAAATGTGTTTTTTGAACCCATTTGTCTGAAAAGATATATGCACACCGAGCTGAGCATATCACCAGGCAATTCGAAATCTCTGAACTGTTCTGCAAAATGTTTGGAGAGTGTCTTGTGCATGCAAACATGGCTTACAGAGAAGTGTGTGGGGGAGGGGGAGGAGGAGGGTATTGAGACATGTAACATAGTAAAACTATGCGAACAGATTCAGGGTTTGCTATAGTGATTCTCCAGTGCACAATGCACATTTTTAAACTTTAGTTCGACTGTTATGTACAGTATTGAAAGAACAAGTGTTCTCAAGATATATACACTTTCGTTGTGTTATATTTTTCTGCCTTTCGCTGGCTGCTTTGGGGTGCTGTTGGATTCTTTTCTGAACCCTTGGTGGTGAGAACACCACAGAATTACGGACTGTGGAGTGTCTCTATTTGACGCCAAGAGCACAGACACAATCAGCCATGTCTCCCTGATGAGTCCGACCCAGCGGACGAAAGGCCTAGGAGCGGGCGATACATATAGATCTGCCTTCAGTAGGGATTGTGATAGTTCCATCATGCAGCTAGTGAAGAGTTTTTATATTTATAATGTACATTTTTCTCATTTTCTTCATCTTCCCCCCCCCCCCCCCCCCCCCCCCCCCCCCCCTTTTTTTTTAAATCAAATTTTAAATCTTTGCCAAGTCATTACTACATTGATGGAAGAATTGTTAACCTGCACTTGTTTTCCCCCCACTACTTAATTGTACAGCATTAAATTGTTTGGTCAATCAGTGGGCGATTGCATCTCACAGGAAATCCAAGTAAAGATTGTTCTGCACAATTCTTAACAGCTGAAAATGCTTGGGTTATTGAACAGCAGAGCTTACCACTCAGACTGTTCCATATGTTAACGAGGGTTAAGGGCCAGAACCCAACATCTCTCTTCTCTATATGTATACGAGATACCGGGTTCTGGCAGTCAACCCTCGTTTTGATCTCCCTTGCATCCTAAAATGGATCCTCAAGCACAGGCTCAAAGATTGTCCGCATTTGATACTGTTTGCATAATGTTTTTAGTTTTTCAGCAACTTTTTTTCCTCTCCACACTTTCGTTTTGTTTTTGTTTACTACCTTTCGCTGGCTGTTTTTGGGGTGCTGTTAGATTTTTTTTTTTAGAACCCTTGATGGTGAGAACACCACAGAATTACGGACAGTCTATTTGACGCCAGAGAGCACAGACACAATCAACCGGTTCTCCCTGATGAGTCTGATCTAGCGGACGAAAGGCCTAGGAGCAGGCGATACATATAGATCTACCTTCAGTAGGGATTGCGCTGGTTCCATCATGCAGCTAGTTTTTCTTCATCTTCAATCCCACCCCACCCCCACCCCCTACCCTTTTTTTTTTTAATTTCTAATTAAATTTTAAATCTTTGCCAAGTCATACCATAATGATGGAAGAATTGTTAACCTACACTTGTCCCCCCCCCCCCCCCCCCCCCCCCCCCCCCCCTACTTAATTGTTGTTCAGCATTAGACAGATAGATACATAGACAGATGTCTGTTAAAGTTGATTTGCGCATGGCAAACGGAAACGAAATTATACAGAAGTATGGTTTACATATATATTTGCATAAAGCATTTAAAAGGTGGTCTGTACTACTCAGTTAAAGTATCCTTGGTTTACACAGGATGGATTAATGCTCAACTGTGTCATGTCATGATATATAATTGTCTCATTTATCAATGTTTGTTCAAACTGAATTGTCCTTGTATTGTACCCCCTTCGGAAGGGGCTATGGCCTATACGGGAATGAACTTCCGCTTCCGCTTCACTGTTGGTTTGAAGTGTGCAAGGGTGACTCAGGACAGTGGGACTTCCGCTTCACTGTTGGTTTGAAGTGCGCAAGGGTGACTCAGGACAGTGGGACTTCCGCTTCACTGTTGGTTCGAAGTGTGCAAGGGTGACTCAGGACAGTGGGACGAAGTGAATGCCAGGTCAGCCTTCATCGAAATGTTTCCAAGTGTCCGAATAAAACAATATGGAAATATTTCTAAATGTCCGAATAAAACAATATGGAAATATTTCTAACTGTCCAAGTAAAACAATGTGGAAATATTTCTAAATGTCCGAATAAAACAATATGGAAATATTTCTAACTGTCCAAGTAAAACAATGTGGAAATATTTCTAAGTGTCCGAATAAAACAATGTGGAAATATTTCTTTGCGTCTGAATAAGACAATATGGAAAGATTTCTGAGTGTCCAAGTAAAACAATATGAAATATTTCTAAGTTCCGAATAAAACAATGTGGAAATATTTCTAAGTGTATGAATAAAACAATATGGAAATATTTCTAGGTGTCCGAATAAAACAAAATGGAAATATTTCTAAGTGTCTGAATAAAACTATATGGAAATACATGTATTTCTAAGTGTTAAGTAAAACAATATGGAAATATGTCTAGGTGTCCGAATAAAACAACATAGAAAATTTCTAAGCGTCCGAATAAGACAATATGGAAATATTTCTAAGTGTCCAAATAAAACAATATTGAAATATTTCTAAGTATCCGAATAAAAAAAATGGCAATATTTGTAAGTGTCCAAGTAAAACAGTATGAAACATTTCTAAGTGTCCGAATAAAAACAACATGGAAATATTTCTAAGCGTCCGAATAAAACATATATCTAAGTGTCCGAATAAAACAATAAGTAAATAATTCTAAGCGTTTGAGTAAAACAATATGGAAATATTTCTAAGTGTCCATTAAAACAATATGGAAATATATCTGAGTGTCCGAATGAAACAACATGGAAACATTTCTAAGCGTCCGAATAAGACAATTTGGAAATATTTCTAAGTGTCCGAATAAAACAATAAGGAATGTTTTTCTAAGTGTCTGATTAAAACAATATGGATGTATTTCTAAGCGTCCGAATAAAATCAATCTTACATCCGCGTTTCCGACGATATCCGCAAAAAAAAGTAAATCATTCCAAGTGTCTATTGTAATAGTCAAAGAGTGTCCGAGATCTTATCGCTAGACAACGGAGAGCTCATAAAATCACTGGCTAAGTTCGTTGCTGAATCATACGAAATTAGACAATCTACAAATTCAGCTTCAAAATATTGTTTTCAACAGGTGTGTTGTCTGGAAGTATTTTTGGCAGATCCCTGATCTATGTTGAGTGACGATTGGTGTGATTCTTTCCGCTGAACAATGTTCTGGTCTCAACAATGTTCTGGTCTCAACAATGTTCTGATTTCATATTGACGGCACTTGTTTTGTTTGTTTGTTTGCTTGCTTTTCGGTAGATGAATAGAGACTGATGAATGAAAGTAAAAAAAGAAAAAGAAAAAAGAACTTACATTCTTGTGCACAATAATTTTTTGTCCTTTTTTATTTTCGTTTGAATGCCTTCCGTTAGAACACTGCGAATTCAGTAACGTTGCAGCCATTCTCAGCAACCTTAGGTAATATCAGTAGACACTGGGCGGGATGATTGTAATACTTATAAACTGTTTCCTAAACTTATAAACTGTTCCCTAAGATTTTCACAGGCAGGGCAAACAGAATGTATAGTGGTCTCCAGTTTGAATGCTATTCATACACAATAAACATTGAATTCATGTCGTAACTTCTATATCCAATGCATTATACGTGTCTCTGTTGTACAACTTTTAAAAACAAATTATTTCTAACTCACCACCTAAAGCACAAAGTGATGTCGGCAACGGCACAAAAATGTAATTCACAGAAAATAACCGCATTTATACAGGCAAGATAAATCTGA
>JADBJO010003464.1:142500-145000 GCA_016801955.1 Conus betulinus | reverse complement strand
CTGTCTCTCTCTCTGTCTCTGTCTTTCTCTGTCTGTCTGTCTGTCTGTCTGTCTGTCGGTTTCTCTCCCTCCCTCCCTCCCTCCCTCTCTCTCTCTCTCTCTCTCTCTCTCTCTCTCTCTCTCTCTCTCTCTCTCTCTCTTGTGTGAAAAGACGTAAAATGAAAGTACTACTCAGTGAAAACTCAAATGATGCACACCGAAGTGATTCCCAGTCAGGTTACAAACGAGTTCACGTGATCAGGCGTGGAGCTAACTTCAAAAGTCATTTGGGTGCCTAAAAAAAATGAAACCCACCAACTGTACAGCTCTACACATTTGTAAAATGTGCTACCAAAACAAAGATACTAACATCCCAATACTGAAGGAAACTGAATAATAGGTATCAGACGAATACCCTAAGTGAAGATATATCATAAAACCAGAAAAAATATAGGGGAGGGTGCCGGAGGAAGGAGACAGAGAATGTGTGAAAACTGAAAAGAAGCACTGAGAGCTCAGATGAGATCATAACTGACATGGGATCCAGTGACGACAGAAAAAAAATCCAAATATTATCTTGATTTAGAAAATCCCAAAGGAACAATTATTCGTTTTTTCTTTTTTTTTTTCAGAAATGACTTAATAAAATAGCTGACAGTCAGGACGAAAATAAACAAGAAGAACAGAAACAAGACATCCACTTAGAGGAAGAAGACAATATAGAATATATACGTCTGGGGAAGCTTTCCCCCCTTAGTGCTAACAGAAGAGCAAAACGAAAGTTGCCTGTATTTTCTTCTTTGTATTACAAACGTTAACCACTGATTGAAGCTTTTTTTTTTTTTTTTTTTTTGAGGGGGGGGGGGGGGGGGGGGGGGGGGGTACCGCGGTAACCATCATCCCATTACCGTTGAAGAGTGGAAGGAGATGGCTGTTCCACTCATCTTTGCTCTCACGATTCCACTCGTGAGGAACTGAAAAACGACAACACAGAATGAGAAAAAACGTCAACGAAATTAAAGCTTCCACCTACTGATCATGTTCAGTTTTTAATATCCGATTTACTATATCTGGAAACCTGGTGGATGGAAAGTATGGAAGAACAATCTCCTGTAACAGAAAGAAAGAAAGAAAGAAAGAAAGAAAATCTGCAATTGCCATTACACTCTCATAAGAAAGAGAAGATATTTGTTGCGTAGAAATATTATAAGACCCTAGAATATTTACGGTTGGATATTTCCAGAAACTAGTGAAATGCTGTCAGAAACTGCAACCTTTTTACATGAACTGAATTGAGCAACAATGTTTCAATTATCTGAATTAGTAAGTATTAACAAAATATATATGTCTCCTGATCAAGCATTAAGCAGTGTAAAATGTTAAAGAACATGCAAAATGACAAATCTCAGAAACAGTCAGATTATTTGTTCCTAAAAAAAAGAAAATGTCAGTAACTGAAAGAGGGCACACACGGGGTGAATTCAACCAAAGCAGAAGAATCAAGAAAATAAGTGAATATGTTGATAAGTTTCAATGTTAATCATACTTATTATAAAAAAATGATAATCCTAAGGAGTAAAAACAGAATTTCTAAAAGTCTTACAGAAATTAATACACAAGGATCAGACAGAATTTATATCAGGTAGTAATGCTAATCATATTAAACGACTTTTGTATTATTTGATATGCTGTATGAAAACAGAAATTCATACACAAGGATCAGACAGAATTTAGATCAGGTAGTAATGCTGATCATATTGAACGACTTTTGTATTATTTGATATGCTGTATGAAAACAGGAACTTGCCTGGTCTTCTCATTGATATCGGTTTTGAGAAGACTTGTTGTTACTGATGTTTTGGTTCTGGACACAGACCTTTACAGCGATGTGAAAGCCCATGTAATCGGAAATTCACGGAAGATAAAATCGTGAAAAGCTAGCCCTGCATCACTCTGTCTATTTGCAGCATGTATAAAATCATTGGTGAGCAACATTTAAAGAGATAATGGGATTAACAGATTGGAAACATCAAACACACAATTTGAAGTAAAAAAAAAAAAAAAAAAAAAAAAAAAAAAACCAGTTCGCAGATGACCCATCGTGTACATCAAAAGGGGAAGTTGACGTAGTTAAAAAAAAAATCAGAAAACAAAACCAAACAAACTAAAAAATAAACAAGACATGTGCATTGTGTTTGGGGACAATAGCTCAAAACTTGCATACCCGGGAGAAAACCCCCCACATGATATGGAACCCTAAGATGAAATAAGAATAGACAGTTTGTTGTTTCTATTGTTTTCCGTTCTCGGAGAATCTCTCAGAATTGACGGAAATAATGTTGTGCAGCAATTAAGCCCTATGGACACAAGAATATATTCAAAATTTGGTCAAAACATGTGTATACCTGTAGGGAAGGTCATAGCATAAATTATTTAATTCTATCCAAACTTGCATGTTCATTGATAGATAGCTATCACACCTTGCTGACAACGAGAGGGAAAAAAACTGCAATCATATGCT
>JADBJO010003464.1:135000-137500 GCA_016801955.1 Conus betulinus | reverse complement strand
CCTTCTATAATACGAGCAGGTTATCCACACTTCCCTTTCATAATACGAACAGGGTATCTACACTTCCCGTTCATAATACGTTCAGATTATCCACACTTCCCTTTCACAATACGTTCAGGTTATCCACGCTTCCCTTTCATAATACGTTCAGGTTATCCACGCTTCCCTTTCATAATACGTACAGATATCCACACTTCCCTTTCATAATACATACAGGCTATCCACACTTCCCTTTCACAATACATACAGGTTATCCACACTTCCCTTTCATAATACGTTCAGGTTATCTACACATTCCTGTCATAATACGTGCAGACGTCAACCAGTTTGAATTTAGTGAGTCACAGGCCTGTAATCTACAACGCCCCCCCCCCCCCCCCCCCCCCAATCCATACCGTTGTTAGCCATGCCACAGAAAGACTTAAAAATACAAACAAAGAATAAACAATGCTTTAAAGCACAAAGCGAGGGCAAAAAACAATAAGGCAACGTACGATGAACACAATGCTTTAAACATACAAAAGAGAGGGTTTTTTTTAAGTAAAGACACAAAAACGCGGACAGGATGAATGCACTGCTAAAATAACAATAGACAATTGAAGACATTGTACTGGTTTTGTTTTGTTTTTTGTTTTTCTTGTTCCTGTATTGTGAACGATTTTTGCAATATCACTGGCGCAAAACCAAACAACCAGACCATTGTCTGAAAAAAAGAATGAAAATACAAAAGTCGTCATTAAGTGTAGGTCTGTATGTCGTTGGCCGTCAGACACTCGTTTACACATTTAGTTACTTTCCAACAGATGAATGTGCATTTCTGTTTCGTTTACACATTTAGTGACTTTCCAACAGATGAATGTGCATTTCTGTTTCGTGTATACATTTAGTGACTTTCCAACAGATGAATGTTCATTTTTGTGTCGTTTACACATTTAGTTACTTTCCACAGAAAAATGTACATTTCTGTATCGTTTACCCATTTAGTTACTTTCCAACAGATTAATGTGCATTTTTGTATCTCAAGACATTTCGAACAATCGACTGTTTATGTAACTGTTTTATAGCAAGATATATGTCAATCATAAGAGGGAATTTTCGCTGTGACCATGTGCATCAACATTAGCATCCTGTCCTTGCAATCCTATCGTCTAAAATTGTGAATCTGACTCAAATTGTTCAAAGCAGTTGTTGGCAATGTACTGTCTGAAGTGGTTTTCACATAACAGAAAGAAACATTTGCAGGAAACTTCCTGAAATTGAAATTTTCTGACCTGCTGGTAACAGACCCTTATAATTATAGTCACTGTGAAATGGTTTGGTTTTATTTTTGCAGTTTATACTTTTGAACAATGGTTTACACTTTCAAACTCCGCTTGCCTCGGAGAGACATCATTTAAAAGAATGACAGGTGTACTTCAATTTCCACCATGTGAATACGACACACAGGGAGATCTGCCGTCAGTGACCCCTTACACTCCGTTCCAGAACATGACGCACCACCAGCAGCAGACTCCAGACCTGGACAACAAGCGCATGCAGTTCGCTGCCATGAAGAACATGGGATTTTTCCAGCGTGGAATTAGGAATCCTCACACCACCAACACTGACCCCAACCGAAGAAACTTCACGTTTTGTTCTTTTTCTTGAACATCTTAGCCTTGTGTATGGGCAATGTCACAACATCAAGATGGTGGAACTCTTCAGACTTATATAAAAACGAAAAATCTGTCAGGGTTTGGAGGTTTGACACTGCTGCCACCAACCGTTCTGAAAAGCCTCGTGTTGAGTCAGTAGTGGACAGCAGGAGGAAAGGGCATGGTCACGTGTTGTCTCGCAGATCGGTCAGTCCCCCATGTCCATCGGTAGAAGGCTCCCAATATCTCAATATCTCGACAGACGTGTGTGTCCAGTTTCGGACAGCGGAGAATTCGGAGAATGGTTTGGAGTATGGTGTCACGGACACACTGCATGGTAAGGGCGGTGGAAGGGGGGGGGGGGGGGGGGGAGGGAGGGGGGAGGGAGGGGGGCTGTTTTGCCATCTCAGGTCTGTGACTTTCCCCGCTCTTCGCCATTCAGTTCACCCGGATGAAAACACACACACACACACACACACACACACACACACACACACACACACACACACACACACACACACACACAGAGAGAGAGAGAGAGAGAGAGAGAGAGAGAGAGAGAGAGAGAGAGCTAGGTTTAGAGGAGAGGAGAACTTGAAACTCAAGCTGAGAAGGCTTTTTTTCTTGAGAGAAATGAAACTCAAGCTGGAAGCTTTTTTTACACTATGCCCTCAAAATAACAAAAGAGAGAGAGAGAGAGAGAGAGAGAGAGAGAGAGAGAGAGAGAGAGAGAGAGAGAGAGAGAGAGAGAGAGAGAGAACAGAGACAGACAGACATAGAGACAGAGAGACAGATAGACAGACAGAGGGAAAGACAGAGAGAAGATCCCGACCTTCCACTTTTTTTCAAAAATCAATCTTCCGTTT
>JADBJO010003464.1:125000-130000 GCA_016801955.1 Conus betulinus | reverse complement strand
ATAGCATACTTGTGTGTGTGTGTGTGTGTGTGTGTGTGTGTGTGTGTGTGTGTGTGTGTGTGTGTGTGTGTGTGTGTGTGTGTGTGTGTGTGTGTGTGTGTGTGTGTGTGTGTGTGTGTGTGTGTGTGTGTGTGTGTGATTGTTTGCATGTGCGCTTGCTTGCTTGCTTGCGTGTGTGTGTGTGTGTGTGTGTGTGTGTGTGTGTGTGTGTGTGTGCTTGCTTCAGGATTCGTCCAAACAGCCGGGTTTCATCCATGGGGGACATACACACTTAAACCCAACTGGTGTCAGACTGTGTCTGTGATTGGTCCGGCTCATCACGTGGCATTCATTGTGGTTAAACGCGCGGATCAACGAACGGATTGCCGTTGGCAGCGGCTGGTAATCTACACTGAGAGGTACAGTGGTGTCCCTGTATTCGTGTGCCGCTACTCTTTTGGCCAGAGAGAGAGAGAGAGAGAGAGAGAGAGAGAGAGAGAGGAGAGGGACACTCACAGAGGGACAGACAGACAGACAGAGACAGAGACGGACGGCCGACAGCCAGACAGACAGACTCACAGGCAGACATACATACAGACAGACAGAAAAAACAGACAAAGAGAGAGACAGACAGACAGACAGACAGACAGACAGGACACAGACAGACAGCAGACACATACACAGACGGACAGACAGACAGGCAGACAGATGACCATGATGACGCCGACGAAGATGATCGTGATGATCTTGATCATGATGCTGAACTTTATTTCCGTCACAGAGAGAGAGAGAGAGAGAGAGAGAGAGAGAGAGAGAGAGAGAGAGAGAGAGAGAGAGAGAGAGAGAGAGACAGACAGACAGACAGACAGACAGACAGACAGAGACAGAGACAGACAGACAGACAGACAGACAGACAGACAGACAGAATGAGAGAGAGAGAGAGATGAGATTAGTTTTTCTCTGTGAGTGTGTAAGCTTTCCTTTTTGTCGCTTTCGTTCAAAATTCGCCCTTCGCAAAGAGAAATAGAAACATTTTGTCACGCCCTTCACAAAGAGAAATAGAATATGTTGTCACGCCCTTCACAAAGAGAAATAGAACATGTTGTCACGCCCTTCACAAAGAGAAAATAGAATATGTTGTCATCCTTTGGTGTACTGCATGTTTTCTCTTTGTGTGAGCAGAAACAATGGAACAAGAGAATGCGTGTCAGGAAATACTAGCACTCTGGCCTTAAGGTAGAAAATGTGTGCAGGCCCCACACTACACAACGCCAGACCTTTGATGGCATATGTGTGTCTGGAGAGACAATGGTGTTGCGCCGTGGACTTGTCAGTTGTGGAGTTGCAGCGCCTACTGTGGCTAAAGAGTCCTATCCTCGAGCGGCAGACTCTGTTGCAGTTGCTGTAGGTGAAGTCTCGGTCATGAGTGTGTGTTGGTGCCGACGCAATTCTTCACCTCTCCCGGTTCGCAGGCCTGGGCGAAGTGTGTGAAAATCCTGGTGTGCTCAATCGTGAGAATCCCCCTCGTGACTTTGCTGGCAGGATCCGACAGAAAGAACAAACCAATACAGTATGGTGCCAGCACAGCGGCAGGAGTTGCCGGAAAGATGGCACGGTGTGTCGACTTAGCACCTTAGGGGCTCCACTCCGGATTTTCTTTCAGGGTTTACTCCCTTACCCTTTGTCTCTCCCGAGACACATCCACAAGGCAGTGGAGTTCTTTGACCCATAGCTGGGAGTCTGGTTTGTGGGCACTTCCTCCGAGTCTCCTGTAGTTTAGCCTGACTCCGTACATTCCCAGTTGACGTGTGTCGCCACGAAGAGACACTACACAGGGCTTGCTGGTGGTGAGGCTATATATTGACAGGGAAAGACTGACGCATTCTGCTCCCCTTTTCTCAGAGCTGCGAGCAGCAGCGCCAATCAGCAATGCTGGCAGAAAGCGAGAGGTGACAAGCACACAGACACTTCGCCAACACACCAGGCGCACCACACCAACCATTGAGACAACACCAGACAGCACACCAACTTACTGTCTTTCACTGCAATTATACCTATGGTTCGACCACGGCAAAGGGTGTTGGAGTAACCATCGTGGAAGCGTGTGAAATGTATGATCTCCACGATCGTTCGTCCTCACTCATGACGAATGAGCATTTCCGTCTCTCAGGCTATCCTTCTAAAACCTCTCTCAGCCCCGGGAAATCCCACCCTGCGGTGATCCGCTTGTTCTTCCTGTCCTTCCCCTTTCCCATCGTCAAATCTTTCTCTTCCTTATCAGTAGTGCTATTGATTATACTTTTTTAGTTATAATTTTGTACCATTACTTCTATTACCATTATCATTATTCTTACCATTACCGTTACTATGTTTGTAAATATTATTACCATTATTATTAATACCAGTGGTATTATTGATATCATTATAATTATCATCACCATAATCATTGCCACTAGCACTGTTGCCACGACAACCATGCTGTTTGACAATCTTCTAACCCCTCTCCTTTCTTCCATTCTATAATTGCTTTTATCATATTATCACCAAAGTGGTAGTAATCCTCTCTTTATTATTTTTTCAATATTTTCATCATCATCATTGTCATCATTATTATTGCTATCAGTGTTACCATCATCATTACTACTTCAGCTCGCATTGCCTCCTTCCTGACGGCCTCGGTTTCATTCAACGGCCATCTTGCGCTGAATTGGACAAAGCTAAGTGATTGCTGGTTCATTTCGTTGTCCTGAGTGTTGTGTATCCTGCCTGAAGAAGACCTAGGAGGTCGAAACGCGTCGTGTTTTGCCTCGTGATTCCTTTGTCCATGCTGGTCGGCGGAGTTGTCTTAAACACTTTTAAGATTTCTTGAAATTTCCGTCCACGGTCGCCTCACTTTATGGCTAAAGATCCCATTTGGGACAGTTTGGGGCAGGGAGGTATGCCGTTTGGGACAGTTTGGGGCAGGGAGGTATGCCATTTGGGACAATTTGGGCAAGGAGGTATGCCCTTTGGGACAGTTTGGGGCAGGGAGGTACGCCCTTTGGGACAGTTTGGGGCAGGGAGGTATGCCCTTTGGGACAGTTTGGGGTGGGTGGTATGCCATTTGGGACAGTTTGGGGCAAGGAGGTATGCCCTTTGGGACAGTTTGGGGCAGGGATGTATGCCATTTGGGACAGTTTGGGGCAGGGAGGTATGCCATTTGGGACAGTTTGGGGCAGGGGGAGGGAGGTATGCCATTTGGGACAGTTGGGGGCAGGGAGGTATGCCATTTTTGACAGTTTGGGGCAGGGAGGTATGCCATTTGGAACAGTTGGGGGCAGGGGAGGTATGCCATTTGGGACAGTTTGGGGCAGGGAGGTATGCCATTTGGGACAGTTTGGGGCAGGGAGGTATGCCATTTGGGACAGTTTGGGGCAGGGAGGTATGCCATTTGGGACAGTTTGGGGCAGGGTGGTGGTATGCCATTTGGGACAGTTTGGGGCAGGGAGGTATGCCCTTTGGGACAGTTTGGGGCAGGGTGGTATGCCATTTGGGACAGTTTGGGGCAGGGAGGTATGCCCTTTGGGACAGTTTGGGGCAGGGAGGTATGCCATTTTTGACAGTTTGGGGCAGGGAGATATGCTCTTTGGGACAGTTTGGGGCAGGGAGGTATGCCATTTGGGACAGTTTGGGGCAGGAAGGTTTGCCATTTAAGACAGTTTGGGGCAGGGAGGTACGGCGAGACAATGTTGTGAAGCAGACAGGCCCATGGCAGCAGACAACTGTGAGGTGAAGTAGGCCTTTCCAAGGTCTTCCAAAAGTAGGAATTAACTAACCGTCTGCAAAAAGTTTAAAACAGTGCCGCAAGACCCATACTGGGAAAACAAAACAAAAGGATATATATATATATATATATATATATATATATATATATATATATATATATATATATATATACATATATATATATATATATATATATATATATATATATATATATATATATATATATATATATACTACACACAGACGCACACACATGCGCACGCAATACTGATCGATGAAGATGATGAAGATGATGCTACGGATATCCATTCTGGTCCGAGATTGAACGTCAGGCTGTACTCTACGCTAACTTTTACAATATATCCTGGTGTCAACCACGCCCGAGAGATACAGTCACCTGCAGCGTTGTTCAGGAAATTTGAGCAACACACTCAGAGACGCATCCATGGATAAAACTTGACCGTGTGGTGCCAGTCTTCCCAACTGAGCCTGCAGCAAACCAACTCTGGTTAGAAGCCGGTCGGGGCAGAAAAATTCCATAAAAGAATGACTATGATGGAAATGGAACCGACGACCTCCCAGCCGGGAGACCGTGACGTTTATCACTTCGCCATGGCAGCTTATCAGTCTCGCAAAACTAATTCTTCACAAACTTGACGCAAAAGCAGCTGCTTGCAAATTCCACAGAGTGAAGATTCAGGCAGAGAGGTCTGTACAGCAAATACTGCTATCGCCAAGGACTGGGCTATGAAGTGTAGTTTATTCAGGCTGAAATTAAGGGAGAAGAGATAAAACACAAAACGTATGTTAAGGGAGATGTAAAATTAGGACTGGCAGACAGCAAAGGGACACAACTCAGTCAGCAAAGGGAAACAACTCTCTCTAACTTTCTTTTACGTACCTTGGAGAATCCTAGCAACCTGATGTACGTTTATACAACGAACTGGCTCGGCAACGTCCTTCTCTCTTCTATCTACCATTGACAGGATACTTCACAATGTAAACCAAAACACCTTCTGAGGACGACAGAAGAATGAAAGGGCCTACTGAGTCCATTGTTTATTCTGCTGGAATGGCTTGAAACAATGGGAATGTTCTAAATAGGAAGACATGGCGTTCTGCTGTTGAGAATTGCTCTGTGAAGTGAATGACAAAGGCGTTGAAGAACTGAAGCCAAACACTCCACGGGGAGTACCCAACGGAGGCTCCATGTTACGGCGTCGCACGCTGTTCTATGCCGTCCTTGTTCCACGGAT
>JADBJO010003464.1:80000-85000 GCA_016801955.1 Conus betulinus | reverse complement strand
TCTCCTCTCTCTCTCCCTCTCTCTCTCTCTCTCTCTCTCTCCCAAGAGGTACAAACAAAGCAGGAACACTGCACAGAAGTGAAAACGCAGCCAGGCAGACAGACATCCCTTCACCACAATCTTCAGGCCAGCGTGGGACACCAGTCAGCTGAAGCGCCCCTTTAAATAGAACTGAGCTGAGTAGAGATGGAAAAGGGCAAGCGCAGACCTCTGTTAAGGCGGAAAAGATCCTAAATCCACATGGGCTCCGCACCTACATCATGGGTCGGCCCCAAAGTGAAATGGATTCGTCCATAGGCCTCTAATTTCCTCTTCCCCCCACCTCTCTCTCTCTCTCTCTGTCTTTCACAGACACACACACAGACACACAGACACACACACACACACACACACACACGCACGCACGCACGCACGCACGCACGCACGCACGCACACATACACTCGTGTATGCATGTGCATGTGCATGTGCGCGCATATTCCTTCCATGCGCGTTTGTGGGTGTATACACCCTCCCCCCTTTACCCCCCCCCCCCCCCCCCCCCCCCACACACACACACACACACCACGCACTCCCGCTGTCTAAAAGGGCTGTACAGCTATTGGACAAATTAAAAGCCCTCTCTCTTCCTCCCTCCCTCACCCCCCCCTCTCTCTCGCGCTCTCTCTCTCCCCTCCCTCTCTCTCTACCCTCCCCCCCCCTCTCTCTCTCTCTCTTCCCTGTCTCTCTCTCTCGTGTTATAAATGGTTTGATCATTTTTGTTCAGTCGTGCTGGCAGATCCTGTCTTTGCCCTTGGACTGAACCTTCGGTGTACGTCGCCAAATTTTTTTTTTTTTTTTTTTTAACTAGCCGTAAGTCATGGGTCTTTAGGGACCCATTCTTGTTTTGTAAAGGAATAAATCTTTTGTTTACGTCGTGGGTCTCTAAGAGTCCATGCTTTTTGTATGGGGAGAATTCCTTGCCTTATATTTGTGGGTCTCTAAGAATCCATGCTTTTTGTATGGGGAGAAATCCTTGCCTATATCTGTGGGTCTCTAAAAATCCATGCTTTTTGTATGGGGAGAAATCTTTGCCTTATGTCTGTGGGTCTCTAAGAACCATCCATGCTTTTTGTATGGGGAAAAATCCTTGCCTTATATCTGTGGGTCTCTAAAAAAATCCATGCTTTTTGTATGGGGAAAAATCCTTGCCTTATATCTGTGGGTCTCTAAGAATCCATGCTTTTTGAATGGGAATAAATCCTTGCCTTATATCTGTGGGTCTCTCAAGAACCCATGCTTCTTGTATTGGAATAACTCCTTGCCGAACGTCGTGGGTCTCTACTGACCCATTCTTGTTTTCCTTTTTTTTTTTTTTTCAAGAGGATGAAAGCCTTGTCATAAGTGTACATTCTCCCACAGACCGATTTGTTTTTTTGTTGTTTTGGTTTTTTTTCTGAAGGAATGAATCTTTCAAGGTAAGGTAATGTTGCTTGTAGCCCAGCCGACCGCAAAGAGCCCTGATTATCAGGGCTGTCACCGCTGTTGAAGTCAAGCTTCACCATGGTCTTGATTTGTGTTTATTCATTTCTTTTGTCTGTCGACATAAACAAACAATTTGAGGTGCAGGCGTTGGAGTCATGTCTTATAGACGAGGTCAAAACGAAATTGTGGAGAGGAGCTTAAAACGACTCAGTTCTCAGATGGAAAGTATGAGTATGGGTCATTCAATATCCAGCACGTACGGTGAAGGGGGTAACTTTGTGCTCTGGGTCCTATTTCGTCTTTCCAGCAGGCTTTTTTTTTTTTTTTTTTTTAAGAAGCAGCTCAATAGTTATACCCGATCCTGCTGACAGAAAAGAAAAACGAAACAAAAGAAACCGAAAACAAAAAAAACAAACAAAAACAAAAACAAACAAACAAACAAGAAAACCAGATTAACAGACTTAGTTGTAAAGTGAGGCGACTGAAGGCGGAAAATGAGAGAGAGAGAGAGAGATGAGAGAGAGAGAGAGAGAGAGAGAGAGAGAGAGAGAGAGAGTGGTGTGTGTGTGAGAGAGAGAGAGATTGATGTGTGTGTGTGTGTGTGTGTGTGTGTGTGTGTGTGTGTGTGTGACACACTGATATCAATGATTGATTGGTGTCGTTTTTAGAGAGGTGTGGTGTGTGTGTGTGTGTGTGTGTGTGTGTGTGTGTGTGTGTGTGTGTGTGTGCGCGCGTGCGCGCGCGCATGCGTGCGTGCGTGCGTCCGTGCGTGCGTGCGTGCGTGCATACGTGCGTGCGTGTGTGTGTGTGTGTGTGACACATTGACATCAACGATTGTTCGGTTCGGTCGGTTTTTTTTTAAGCGTGTGTGTGTGTGTGTGTGTGTGTGTGTGTGTGTGTGTGTGTGTGTGTGTGTGTGTGTGTGTGTGTGTGTGTGTGTGTGTGTGTGTGTGTGTGTTGTTTATCTTGCGTGAAGAAGACCTAAGAGGTCGAAACGCGTCGTGTTTTGTTTCGCTATTCGTGTATCCACTTTGTTTGGCGGACTTATTACATACACTTTAAAAGATCAGATCAACAGACGCAAAGATAATCTCCCCACAGATGTAATGAATCTAGAGTGTTTCGCCGAAACCGAATGCAAGCTTCTCTCTTGTCTCGCTGTAAACCTATCTTTTTCATACCGACCTTCGTGATAACTCGGCGTAAGAGATCAATCACTCAACCACAGCATTTGTTCGAGGGTTGAAGTCGAGGAGGTACCAGCGACATGCTGTCTTGTGTTAGAAATGGAAGAAAGTTATGACACGTTGACATCAATGACTGGTTGGTCGTTTTTTAGGTGTGTGTATGTGTGTGTGTGTGTGTGTGTGTGTGTGTGCGTGTGTGTGTGTGTGTGTGCGTGCGTGCGTGCGCGCCGCGCGCGTGTAATTGTGTGTGTGGCGTGTGGCGCACCCGCTGTGTGTGTGTGTGTGTGTGTGTGTGTGTGTGTGTGTGTGTGTGTGTGTGTGTGTGTGTGTGTGTGTGTGTGTGTGTGTGTGTGTGTGTGCGTGCGTGCGTGCGTGCTGCGTGCGTGCGTGCGTGCGTGCGTGCGTGCGTGTGTGTGTGTGTGTGTGTGCGTGCGTGTGTGTGTGTGTGTGTGTGTGTGTGTGTGTGTGTGTGAGGAGGAGAGATGGGGGGCAATGAAAAAGCCAGACAGTAACAAATCTCCAGATGACCTGCCTGCCATGTCATGTGTTGCAGATCACGTCATCAGGGTCAGACACGGCAAAGCCAAATCCCTTATGCACTTAATACAGAAAAGGTAATTTTAGCTGCCCCTCTTCACGTGCAGCTCTTCTGGAGGTACCTGTCTCGTGTCAAGCAGGTGGCACTTTGTTCAGATGGGTATCGTCCTGTCGCAAATCACCTTGCGATGGGTGTGGACCACAGTCAGGATATCATTAACCTTGGAACGCACGAGGGACAACTGAGGTCTGTTGTTTTTCTTACAATCCACCCCTGATGACATCCCAAGGAGACAGCTGAACCACTCAGTTCAGGATGGCGACAAGTTTGTCGTGTACTTTTGAAAGGTGAAGAAGCTCCGTGGTGCATTCTGTGTCATGTACCACTCACAGTGAAACATATTCTTTAGAATGCTGGGACTGGCGCGATGTGAGACATAAACACTTTACAGCAGACTCCATGAAAACCTTGTTCAGAGATGTCCCACCTGATCTGATCTTTGAATTTCTGAAAGAGATTGATATTTTCATTTTACAGAGGAAAGATTTTCATCAAAATTTCCGATGTGTTTTTAGTAGGTGTGTTTGAAGCATTGTGTGAGTTAGGATTCTTTGTTTTTTTTAATGTTTAATGACTTGTGGGTTGCCTTCAACGCGGTGACAGCCCTGAAATGGCTCTTTGTGACCGGCTGGGCTATAAGCAGCATTACCTTACCTTACGTTAGGTTTTGCTGTTTTTTGTTGTTTGTTTTTGCTGTACTGTCATCTGTGCCACCTCAGTGGCAGTGCACCCACGCCGCTCTTTCCGACACCCCCCGTCCACAGCCACAGCCCGGTCCGACCCACCACAGCCCGGCACCGGCATCCCATAGGGAGCAGTCAACGTCAAGTCGCCAAGAGGCAACCCCACCGGAGGAGACACTGCACTGCTGCAGAGTCACTTCGGTGGTTTTCAGTGGAGCAGGTTCCTATCCAACACCACCTACTAAGCCCCCCTACTGACGACAATAATTGCTTAGTGGCGCAGCCGGCGTGAGTGAGCTCTCCTCTCCCTGGATGGCGCTAACACGTTCGTGCAACGACAGAAAAACACAACACTGAGATCACCATGAAGGACCATATACAATTTAAGACTTTTCTTTAAAACGCTGATCAATGAGAATGAGGATGATGAAGATGATGCCACAGACTGCCATTCCGGTCTGAGAGTGCATGGCAGGGCTGTTACTATCATAATACATTCAGGCCTCAACCAGACCCAAGAGATACAGACACCTGCAGTGTTGGTCAGGAAATGTGAACAACACTCTCAGAGGTATCCATCCATTCAGTGGATGAAACTCGACTGTGTGGTCCCAGTCTTCCCAACTGAGCGCGTAGCAAAACTCAACTCTGGGTAGGAGCCGGTTGGGGAAGACATATCCCACATGCTCTGATGGGAATCGAACCCACGACCTCCCAGCCGGGTGTCCGCGACGCTAATCACTTCGCCACAGTGGTTGGTTGTACAAAGAGAGTTATCTCAGGCACAATAATCGATGCAAATGTTGCAAAAAATATGAACAATGAATCATAAAACAGAAATATATTTCCATTTTCAAATAACATGGATGATTGAGAATTGAATATTCTATGATTGTGGACATGTGTCAAATGCGCGCGTCCTCGCGTGCGCGCGTGCGCGCGCGCGCCAAACACACACACACACACACACACACACACACACACACACACACACACACACACACACACACACACACACACACACACACACAGATCATCGTCATTATCGCCATCATCATCATCAGGAAAAA
>JADBJO010003464.1:50000-52500 GCA_016801955.1 Conus betulinus | reverse complement strand
AGGTACGTTGGAAGGTTGGTATGTTGGTATGGTAGTATGTTGGTATGTTGGTATGTTGGTATGACGATACGTTGGTATGGTGGTATGTCGGTATGGTGGTATGGTAGTATGATGGTATGTTGGTATGTTGGTATGGTGGTATGGTGGTATGGTGGTATGTTGGTATGGTGGTATGGTGGTATGTGGGTATGGTGGTATGTTGGTATGATAGTATGGTGGCATGTTGGTATGTTGGTATGGTGTATATGTTGGTATGTTGGTATGGTGGTATGGTGGTATGTTGGTATGGTGGTATGGTGGTATGGTGGTATGGTGGTATCGTGGTATGGTGGTATGGTGGTATGGTGGTATGGTGGTGTGGTGGTATGTGGTATGGTGGTGTGGTGGTATGTATGGTGGTATGGTGGTATGGTGGTATGGTGGTATGGTGGTATGGTGGTATGTTGGTATGGTGGTATGTGGTGGTATGGTGGTATGTTGGTATGGTGGTATGTTGGTATGTTGGTATGGTGGTATGGTGGTATGTTGGTATGGGTATGGTGGTATATTGGTATGTTGGTATGGTGGTATGTTGGTATGTTGGTATGTTGGTATGGTGGTATGGTGGTATGTTGGCATGGTGGTATGGTGGTATGGTGGTATGGGGTATGGTGGTATGGTGGTATGGTTGTATGGTGGTATGGTTGGTATGGTGGTATGTTGGTATGGTGGTATGTTGGTATGTTGGTATGGTGGTATGGTGGTATGTTGGTATGGTGGTATGTTGGTATGTTGGTATGGTGGTATGTTGGTATATTGGTATGTTGGTATGGTGGTATGTTGGTATGGTGGTATGGTGGTGTGCAGTGGGGAGACAACAGGGATGGGGACGCCACTGTTACAGTCCGCGCGGCAACCTGGAGGCATTTGCCGCCCTGTTTGTTGTGGATGATGATGATGATGATGATGATGAGGAGGAGGAGGAGGAGGAGGAGGAGGAGGAGGAGGAGGAGCAGGAGGAGCAGGAGGAAGATGACGATGACGGCGACGACGACAACGATGACTTAGTTCCTGTTTGTTGCTGCTGCTGCTGCTGCTGCTGCTGCTGCTGCTGCTGCTGCTGCTGCTGCTGCTGCACAATTTTTTTTCACCAGCATCACACAGAGTTGTGTGCTATACCTCACCTCTAAGCATACCATTTCTCAAACACACCGAGTTGTGCTATACCTCACCTCTAAACATATCATTTCTCAACACACCGAGTTGTGCTATACCTCACCTCTAAACATATCATTTCTCAACACACCGAGTTGTGCTATACCTCACCTCTAAACATATCATTTCTCAAGCAAGTTTTATTCCACCATCTTTGACCATGCCAATCAGCAACTGTACAATGGAACGAAAGAGAATAATTTTAAAATGAACGAACGAAAGAAAAAGGTTAAACAAATGAAGGAAGGAAGAAAAGACAGACAGTCAGACAGACAGACGGACAGACAGACAGACAGACAGACAGACAGACAGACAGACAGAACAAATGTTAAACAAATGCAGGTAGAAAAGGTTTGTAAGAAAATAAAGTGACAAACAAACAAAAAGTAAAGAAAAGAAGAGATGAAGAAAGACAAGGAAACGAAAGAACTTGATTCTCTCTCTCTCTCTCTCTCTCTCTCTCTCTCTCTCTCTCTCTCTCTCTCTCTCTCTCTCTCTCTCTCTCTGGCTTGTGTTTAAACCACCACTTGAGAAAGAAATGTGAACCTCACACGTAAAGAACACTTACTGCTGTTTACGTGGAGTAATTCGTATATGCCGTATAGAGTGCCCTCCAACCCCCACCCCCAACCCCATCCCACCCTCCCCTCTTCCATCCCCACCACCCTCAGCTCACCACCACACTCTCTCTCTCACTCACTCCCCAGTCACCACAGTCCCCTTTCTCTACTTGGTGTAGCAGTTATACCTCACCTCTGCATGGGACCGTGAGGTTTACTGCTGGCAGTTCAATGCGAAGGATAGTTCAGGTCAAAACAGGTTTTTTCTTTCTGTCCGTAAGTTCGTTCTCTGCCTCTGTCTGTCTGTCTGTCTGTCTGTCTGTCTGTCTGTCTCTGCCTCTGTCTCTGTCTCTATCTCTGTCTGTCTGTTTTTCTCTGTCTTTGTCTATATTTGTTTGTCTGTCTGTCTCTGTCTCTCTCGCTTTCCTTCTCTCTCGCTTTCCTCCTCTCTCGCTTTCCTTTCTCTCTCTCTCTCTCCTCTCTCTCTCTCTCTCTCTCTTTATCTGTTTGTCTCTGTCTGTCTGTCTCTTCTCTGTCGTCTGTCTTTCTGTCTTTCTCTCTTCTCTCTCTCTCTCTTTCTGTCCTCTCTCGCTTTGTCTCTCTCTCTCTCTCTCTCTCTCTCTCTCTCTCTCCCTCTCTCTTTCTCTCGTTCTCTTTCTCTCTCTCTCTGTCCTCACCTCCCTCTCCTCTTCTCTCTCTGTCTTTCTTTCTGTTTGTCTGTCTTCTTCTCTGTCTTCTCTCTCCCT
>JADBJO010003464.1:27500-30000 GCA_016801955.1 Conus betulinus | reverse complement strand
CACCAGGGACACTAACCACTACACCAGGGACACTAAACCACTACACCAGGGACACTAACCACTACACCAGGGACACTAACCAAAACACCAGGGACACTAACCACTACACCAGGGACACTAACCACTACACCAGGGACACTAACCAAAACACCAGGGACACTAACCACACTACCAGGACACTAACCACTACACCAGGGACACTAAACACTACACCAGGGACACTAACCACCACACAGAGACACTAACCACTACACCAGGGACACTAACCACTACACCAGGGACACTAACCACTACACCAGGGACACTAACCACTACACCAGGGACACTAACCACTACACCAGGGACACAAACCACTACACCAAGGTCACTAACCACTACACCAAGGACACTAACCACTACACCAAGGACACTAACCACACACACCAAGGACACTAACCACTACACATCAAGGACACTAACCACTACACCAAGGACACTACCACTACACCAGGGACACTAACCACTACACCAAGGACACTAACCCACCACACCAAGGACACTAACCACTACACCAAGGACATTAACACTTTAACCACTACACCAAGGACACTAAATCACACACCAGGGACTCTAACCACTACACCAAGGACACTAACCACTACACCAAGGACACTAACCACTACACCAGTGGACACTAACCACTACACCAGGGACACTAACCACTACACCAGACACTACCAACCACACACCAGGGACGCTAACACACAATCAAGGACACTAACCACTGCTCCAAGGACACTAACCAACCCCGAGAACACTAACCACTACGCCAAGATAGCTGGTCTTGCGGTCATATCGATCAGTTATGAGAATGTAAGCGTTTGCACAAAGCCCTGTATAATCTCACTCGTCTACCTATTGTTTAAAAAAAAAAAAAAAAAAAAAAAAAAAACGGACAGGAAGGTGCTGTCATACAACAACGTGCTATTGTTTAGTCTGTGCACAACAGCCCCCCCCCCCCCCCCCCCCCATCCCCCCATCCCCCCTTCCTGCCACCACCCCCAACGCCAACCAATCAGCGTGTGTTGCACGCGCTCTAAGCTTTACCATGAATATCAATGCACAGTTCCTCGCGTCGTGTTCTCTGAGGTTGAGAGCCTCTATGAATAAAACATCGCAAAATGGATCTGACTCTTCATCTGTGCGCACCCTACCCCCACCACCTACCCTGCCCTCTCTGTCTCTCTCTGTCTTTCTGTCTCTCTGTCTCTCTGTCTCTGTCTCTGTCTCTGTCTCTCTCTCTCTCTCTCTCTCTCTCTCTCTCTCTCTCTCTCTCTCTCTCTCCTCTCTCTCTCTCTCTCTCTCTCTCTCTGATCTGATTACATGGCCCGCTTTGCTTGCTTCTTTGCTTTCTATATTAATTGATTTCAATGCATGTTGTAGTCCCTACTCAGGGCGAGGACTGGATGTAAAAAAGCACGTCAGTGCTCATCTGTTATCCTCGTAAATAAAGAATTCTCTCTCTCTCTCTCTCTCTCTCTCTCTCTCTCTCTCTCTCTCTCTCTCTCTCTCTCTCTCTCTCTCTCTCTCTCGCCTCTCTCTAACTCTCTCTCTCTCTCTCTCTCTCTCTCCTCTCTCTCCAACACACGGTCTGATACCAACAGGAGTTGTGCCGCTTGTTCCGTTTCCAAGAATTCTTGTGGTACATTACGGGTGAGGAGTTAACAGAGGTCCGAGACCGCTGCAAACCCGCTTCACCCCCACCCCCCACCCCCCTTCCTGCCTATTCGACTCCCACCACCCGCCTTCGTTTCGTTTAGAAATATCAGGTGGCCCAGAATCGCCATAAAACAGCACCAAAGACAGGCAGGCTGAATCACAACGTTGCTTGAGGGGAAGACAGAAAGACAGAAAAAGAAAAAAAAAAAAACGTCGCATGAAGTCTTCAACGCTGTTACACTGACGGCATTGGCGCAATTAGGAGCGCAGTCAAGATGACCTGGGGCAAAAAAACGGAGTATTTTTGACGACCTATGGGCTTGCTTGACTTTTCCAGACGACGACCTTGGTGCATGATGAAATATTTATGACGACCTTGGGGCATGATGGTGTATTTATGACGACCTTGGGACATAATGGAGTATTTATGACGACCTTGGGGTATGATGGAGTAGTTATGACGACCTTGGGACATAATGGAGTAGTTATGACGACCTTGGGCATGATGGAGTAGTTATGACGACCGTGGGCATAATTGAGTAGTTATGACGACCTTGGGGCATGATCGAGTAGGTATGACGACCTTGGGGCATGATGGAGTAGGTATGACGACCTTGGGGCATGATGGAGTAGGTATGACGACCTTGGGGCATGATGGAGTAGGTATGACGACCTTGGGGACATGCTGGAGTAGGTATGACGACCTTGGGGCATGATGGAGTAGGTATGACGACCGTGGGCAAAAGTGAGTGTTTATAACAACCTTCAGGCATGATGGAATTTTCATCACAACTTTGGGGCA
>JADBJO010003464.1:17500-20000 GCA_016801955.1 Conus betulinus | reverse complement strand
GATCAAACGTCTCCGAACCGCCAAACCACTTTCCAGTGATCACTCGAGTTGTCATTGTCAGCAAAATCGAGGGAAGAGCGGCGGCTACCACAGACAAAACCACGCCGCTTTGAGTACAGCGACACTGAAGGAACCGTGGTTGTATTATAGATATGATCAATCGGATTAATGGGGGCCTAAAAGAATTGATTCAGTGCACAGATATTGTCCGACCTGGGGCGCTTCTTCAACATATGAGAAAATATTAGGGGAGAGAGAGAAGAGAGAGAGGGGGGGGGAGGGAGGGAGAGAGAGGAGAGAGAGAGACAAGACAGAGGAGAGGAGAGGGACAGAGAGGAGAGGAGAGAGGAGAGAGAGAGAGAGAGAGAGACAGAGAGAGAGACAGAGGAGAGAGAGAGACAGAGAGAGCAGAGAGAGAGAGAGGAGAGAGGAGAGAGAGAGAGAGAGAGAGGAGGAGAGACGAGCGAGAGAGAGAAGAGAGGAGAGAGAGAGAGGACAGAGAGGAGAGAAGAGACAGAGGAGAGCGAGAGAGAGACAGAGAGAGAGAGGACAGAGACAGAGACAGAGACGAGATGAGACAGGAGGAGAGAGAGACAGAGAGAGAGAGACAGAGAGAGGAGGAGGAGAGAGAGACCGAGAGAGAGAGGAGAGAGAGAGAGAGACAGAGAGGAGGAGACAGAGAGACAGAGAGAGAGAACAGAGAGAGAGAGAAGACAGAGAGAAGAGAGACAGAGAGAGAGAGACAGAGAGAGGATAAAAGAGAAAGGAGGTACAGAGAGGGGGAGGATGGGGGTGTAGGGACAGGAGGAGAGGGTGAGAGAGAGAGAGGGGTAGGGGGGAGGTTTAATTGAAAAAAAGAGAGGAAAAGAGAGACACAGAGAGAGACAGAGACAGAGAGAGCACAGAGAGCACACAGACAGAAGCAGACAGACAGAGACAGGGAGACAGAGATCAGAGAGAGAGAGAGAGAGACAGACAGGACACAGACAGACACAGAGAAAGGGATGGTATTTAAGCGGTGATGGGAAGTGTGTGTGAGGTGTGTGTGTGTGTTGGGGGGGGGGGGGGGGGGTGGAGGGGGGGATATGTAGGCAGAGAGAATGTGGTAAAAGCGCCGATCTTCCTCCCCCCCCCCCCCCCCCCCCCCTCCCCCAATTTGATCACAATGCCTCACACTAAATAAGCATTGTATTCTTAATTGTCCCCCACCCCTACCCACCCCTGCCTACGGATCCCACTCCCTGCCTATCCCCCCCCCCCCCCCCTCTTTTTCTTCTTTCTTTCATTTTATTAATCCATTTTCGTTCCTCCTTTCTTTTTTGTCCAAGACAACAGTGCTGCGGATCGTCGGATTATAGGTGAAAAATTCGCGTGGTATTGTCTGGCGAAGACAGACCAATCAAATGCCATAAGTTCTTGGCAGAGTATGCCATCAGTGTGAATCCTTTTCAAGAAGTTCGATAGATCAAACTGCCCATCAAACAGCAGGGATTATTCAAAACGTGCAGTCACATCCTTTGTACGCCCGTGGTATATGGTTCGTTACAACAGCAATGTTTCAGCTCCCGAGATAATCTTTGGCATACACTGGACTACCAAAGTATTACACTCCTAAATTCTGTTGTGGGTAATTCACAAAGCCTTGGTCAAGGGGAACGCACTCTCGTTCACTTTGTGTGATAGAGTAGGGTGACCTCCATAACGCTAGAAGTTTCTTCAGGAAAAAAAAAAAAAAAAAAAAAGAAAAAAAAAGAAACAAAAAAAATAGGAAAAAAAAGAAAGAAAAAAAAAAAAAAAAGAAAGAAAAAAAGAAATAGAACGAAAGAAAGAAAAAGAAAAAAAAGAAAGAAAGAAAGAACGAAACGAACGAACGAACGAACGAAAAGAAAGAAAGAAAGAAAGAAAGAAAGAGAACAAAAGCAAAACAAAACAAAACAAGAAAAGGAAATTAAAAACAAGAAAAAAAGAAAGCAAAAGAAAACTTTCTAAACACAAAAAAAAAACAAAACAAAACAAAGCAAGAAAAGGAAAGGAAAGAAAGAAAGAATCAACGAACGAACTAAAAAAGAAAGAAAGGAAAAAAAAGAAAGAAAGAAAACAAAAACAAAAACAAAACAGAACAAGAAAAGGGAAGAAAAGGTTCACATATTTTTTTTAATGTGTATTTGACTACCTGCATAACCTGAGCTTGTTTCTTTTTCTTACACCGCTTCACATGGGCAGACTGAAAGTTCACAGTATATTTTACTCTGTGTTTGTTGTTTGGCAAACGTCGCCTCTGCCATTCGTAAGCAATCGAATAGTACTGTCCTGACCTACAGGTCCAGTCATTGTCGAAGCAGCGCAGTCGACTCAGGTGAGGTCAAGTTCAGCGACTGTAGACGGAGGAGACATGCAAGAGAGAGGAGGGTGGGGGATGCAGGAGAAGGAGGGTGTCGGGGTGAAGGAGAAGGAGGGTGTCGGGGTGAAGGAGAAGGAGGGTGTCGGGGGTGAAGGATGA
>JADBJO010003463.1:240000-243420 GCA_016801955.1 Conus betulinus | reverse complement strand
TGGAGAAGGCTGTCTGTCCTCTGTCGGTGTGAAGACTGACAGTTACACCCCTGGAGAAGCTGTCTGTCGGTGTGAAGACTGACAGTTACACCCCTGGAGAAGGCTGGCTGTCTGTCGTGTGAAGGCTGACAGTTACACCCCTGGAGAAGGCTGGCTGTCCTCTGTCGGTGTGAAGGCTGACAGTTACACCCCTGGAGAATGGCTGGCTGTCTGTCGGTGTGAAGGCTGACAGTTACACCCCTGGAGAAGGCTGGCTGTCCTGTCGGTGTGAAGGCTGACAGTTACATCCCTTGGAGAAGGCTGGCTGAAGTCGATACTGGGTGCAACTCTGGTTGGTTGACCTTGAGCATTGTTTCCATCACCGACTCACGAAGGAGCTGAAGAAAAGAATGTGAGGTCGATTTCTTCCACTTGAGGAGGAGCCTGCAATGTATTGGGAGCTCTTCCTGTGGCTGCTTCCTAGAATAATGACAGTGGATACGGAAAGCCGACACCTCAGATCTTTTGACGACGGTGTCACGCTCGAAACCTGATCGCATCTACGTCACGAGTGGGTTACGAGCGTCCCCAACTTCTTGTCGATCATTTCCACTTCGCAAAGTCTTACACCTGGTTATCGTGCATGCACAATACCTAGTTGACGACCGATATTGACATGTCGAGCGAATGAGGACAATCACAAAAAAAAAATCCACGCGGTAAGGTACCCTTTTTTGTGAACTAAGAGAGAATTGTGTGATTGTTGAAGAGTTGAGTCGTAATCTGGCTGTAAGCTTCTTTCTCCTGGCGTGACTTGATCCGGCCTTCTGCAGGGGCTGAACTGTCAGTCTTTGTGTTCCAGTGACAGAACTGTTGTGTGGTGTGCAAGAGTGTAAGTGTGGAAGCCTGACCAGCTAAGAAAACAAAGTCATAATGTTTACCCCAGATAAAGTAACGCTGATCCCTTAAGTTCCTTTCGCCATCACTTTCGCGCTTTTGAAATTGTATTTAGTAGGCTACACATAATGTTTCTAGTTCTCAATCGCGTCAGAAGAGAAGCGAATTCGCAAACCTCATTCCTCGAGACAGTGGAATGTTAGGTGCGTGCCGCAGCAGCTGAATGTATTTCTTAGAATTCTCCGTTGCTTCCAGGTAGACAGGGATACAGTGCTGTCCATACCCTGAGTTTCAGACCACATGCTGGTGGATCTCACACTACACCCCTGCACTCTGGTCGCCGCTTCACATGACTTTCCCTCACACTGCTACACTGCTGGAGTTCTTAGATCAGTCAGGAATAGCATCGATGACCAGCACGTGTTTCCAATGATTATTCACAGTTCATTGCATCAATGACCGACACTTATTTCCAATGATTATTCACAGTTCATTGCATCAATGACCAGCACGTGTTTCCACTGATTATTCACAGTTCGTTGCATCAAGGACCAGCACGTATTTCCAATGATTATTCACAGTTCATTGCATCAATGACCAGCACGTGTTTCCGATGATTATTCACAGTCCATTGCATCAATGACCAGCACGTGTTTCCGATGATTATTCACAGTCCATTGCATCAATGACCAGCACGTATTTCCAATGATTATTCACAGTCCATCGCATTCTTACCCGACACCAGTTTCTCCAAAGCTTTTTTTTTTTTTTTTCATTTCGCTCATCACAATCTTCTTTTCCTAGTGCCCCTGAAATCCATGAACGGGGTTTTCTTTGCAGAGTTGTCTAAAGACAATTCAAACCGGTCAGAGCGTTAACTCCACCAGTGACGTCTTTCATCCAGTCCTCCTACTAAGCCATAGCTGCAGCAACACGCCCAGTGCGTGGTGGCCGCCATCAGTGACGTCATAGCTGCAGCAACACGCCCAATGCGTGGTGGCCGCCATCAGTGACGTCATAGCTGCAGCAACACGCCCCAGTAGGTGGTGGGCGGCACCAGTGACGTCATAGCTGCAGCAACACGCCCAGTGCGTGGTGGGCGGCACCAGTGACGTCATAGCTGCAGCAACACGCCCAGCACGTGGTGGGCGGTCATTTCCCTGATGGCAGACACAGGACCAGAGCTGGAGGTCTGCTGCGGGCTGTTCGCTGATCCGGCCCGTGACATGGTTCAGATCTCCCCATACCTCACTTTCACGTATTAGAGGTATCCTAGCAATGTTCCTGCTCAGTCGGCCTTCATAAAGAATCAGACTGAACACTTTTCTGTCATCACGGAGACCATGCACCGTGTTCCCATGGTCACAAACATAAGACAAGGCTTCCCGAAAACTACATCTAGGCGCTGATGTTTACTTTTTGCCTCTCAAATCCACGGCATTGACTTCATTTGTCCAGGGCTTACTCCACCCATAGGCCTGGCGACCAGAAAAGGACAACCGTCACAAAAATACGTCATGTGACTACGGCTTCAGCGCGCACCGTTCTGATGAGACGGACGATGAACCGGATGTAAGCTGCGCACGGCGGCAACAGACCTATGACGACACTGACGGTCAACAGCCAGTGACGACAGAGACGGTCAACAGCCAGTGACGACACAGACGGTCAACAGCCAATGACGACACAGACGGTCAACAGCCAGTGACGACACAGACGGTCAACAGCCAATGACGACACAGACGGTCAAAAGCCAGTGACGACACAGACGGTCAACAGCCGATGACGACATAGTCAGTCAACAGCCAATGGCGACACAGACGGTCAACAGCCAATGGCGACACAGACGGTCAACAGCCGATGACGACATAGTCAGTCAACAGCCAATGGCGACACAGACGGTCAACAGCCAATGGCGACACAGAATGTCAACAGCCAGTGACGACACAGACGGTCAACAGCCAGTGACGACACAGACGGTCAACAGCCAAGGCGACACAGACGGTCAACAGCCAATGGCGACACAGACGGTCGGGGAGCGAAAGACTTCCTCTCACTCTTTGTGACCGAACCTGACAGAAGAGAGGCTCAGTCCTCCAGTTGATCATGTCTTCCAGTTCAGATTATGTCTAGATTTCAGACGGTTGCATCTCCTTACCTTCTTCTTGAAGGACATTCACCCATGTCCAGCGTGTTTAACCAAAACCTGACCTTCTTTTTCGCTTTGCCGTTTGACCACTGGCTAGCGTTATCAATTAATTTGATATAAGGAAATGTGAAACAGTAATACGCCTGCCTCTCCTCTGAATTAATACTGCTTGCAGAACCAGTTCACCTCGTACCTCCAGGCACCCAAAACTAACGAGGAAAAAGCTTGCATCTGTACTCCCAGTTGGCAAACTGTTCACAACAGAAAGTGAAGACATGAAGAATCACAATTCCATCCATACCGTCGTCTTTTTGATCTTGTAGGTCTCCACTGTCGCACTAAATACACTGAAATGAAGAATCACAATGCAATTCATACCGTCGTCTTTTGATCTT